>NC_069467.1:25812011-25833784 GCF_026875155.1 Cherax quadricarinatus
CAAATTTTTGACCTTGAAATCCTATCACTATCACTGCTTCATCGGGGTGTTTACCGACCAAATATTTTCCTCTTTCGTCCGGGTACAGGCGAACGTGAACGTGAAAAAAGCCGGCACAGCCCCAATCGAAGTTTGGGTCTCGGGGTTTTCGTCCTATTTACGTTATCCGGGCACTTTTTTCGGTAACACTCACTTAAAAACCCCTTTTGAATTCACTGTCACTGACCTTTCATCGCTGTTAGAGCTATCATTTGGGGAAACAAAAGACTAAATCCCCCAGGGTGGGGAACTCTTACCGAGGGGGCGGGTAAAAAGGGGCTGAAACATGGCGTTCCCACAATGCACCGCTAGGTCCCCGATTTTTTTTACAGGGGCACACCGACCACTGAGACCCTTCTCCCCGGAGGCCCCATCAGGCCTTTGGCGTTCGATTTGAAGCCGCTAGAATTTGGCTATAAAACGTCAAAAACATTGGCTCGTAAGACTATTTATAGTCGGAAACAGTCAAAGGGGTTTTTAAATCCATGAGAGGCCTCATTAAAAAAAATTCAAAGTGACCTAGGATGTTGCGCCTACAGAATTCTCCAAGGCCAAGGGTTTTGATACTGGACGACTTTTTTTTTAACAATTACTTTGACAACAACAAACATTGTCCTAAAAAACAAAACAGTACAAACAAATGGTTTGGGTTGCCCTGGAAACCACACCATTTGAAATCCTTTGACAAGAAACCCCAATATAAAAGAAATATAGAAAGGTTTTAATACACAAAGATTTTCTTAAACACATTATCAGCCTCACCAAAGTAATAAAGAAAGCCAAACAACTTACTACTCCGTGATTCACAGACCTAAGGAGATAAAAAAAGACCGGGAAAACACCTCCAGATTCTGGGCCCCAAAAACAAAAAAACCCAAAGAATATTGTCCTAACTAAACCAATGAAACACCACTATATCCCTGACACAGCTAACAAGAAAACGACTTCTTCCAACCATAGGATCTTTTCGCCATAAAATCCCACATACCAATGCCCATGCCGGGGGAATACCTAGAGGGAAATTTTTCCCAAATTTACTTCTTTTTGCCCAATGAGCCCAGGGGAAGTCACCGAATTATAAAGTCCCTTAAAAATAACTCGGGGAATCTTTTTCTCATGTCCCCCCATTACTGAACAAGCGAGGGGGCCCCCATGTCCTTTCGCATCATTTCATTACTCTTTAAAATCACTGAACTAAACCTTCCCGAAACTACTCAAGGGCAAGGGTTACACCCAAACATAAAGGTGGGACCCTACAACTTAAACAACTAAGGGAATATCTAAATTACCATTGAAAACCAAAATCTTGAAAACTTGCACAGGGGACGTATTCATTTAAAATGGCCAAAACATACTCAAACCCCGCCCAATTTTTTGGGTTCAAAAAATAAAACACTAATATCAATCATAAAAATCTAGATCTGCTTTCACAGCATGGAAAAAAGGAATATCCCCAGGAAATTTTTAGCTAAGAAAGCTTTTGACACAGTAACCACGACATCCTACTCCACAAACTTTATATTACGGCATAAGGCCAGCGCTTGCTTATTTCAAATCTTCATTTCTAAAAGGTATCAGTATTCACCTTTAAAAACACAGCATCACAAAAGGGGACGATAATGGGTTCCGCAGGGAAGTGCCTTGGTCCCTCTCTTCCCCAATACATCAATGACCTTCCAAAATTCCCAACACCTGAAAAACCCCTTCTCTTTGTGAGACACGACTTATGCATCTCCACCCAATTTGCCACCCTCAACACCCCTGTGAATGAGGAGCGTTAAATACGACTTTGGGTGACACCATAAACTTACGCTTTAAAACGACAAAACCTACTATATTAAAGTTTTTAGCAGGCAGGGGAAGACAAATTAAATTAAGATTTACAACACTCTAATTACCAAAAAAATGGGGGAAAAAATTTCCCGGCTTATCCTTTACAACAACCCGAAATTTTAGCACCTACACATATAAAACCAAAAAAAATACCAAAAAAGGTTGGGATCCTCTCCAAGATAGTACTACGTGCCGCAAAATTTCCCTTTTCCCCTATCCGCATATAACCCAAAAAATACCAAACGGTGGATCCTCCCAAGATACATACCCACTGCCCAAAATGCCCTTCCACACTATACCACTCCCCTTTTTTATCCCTACCTCACCAGCAATTGTCTTGGGGATCAACTGCAGCAACACACCTAAAACCCCAAAAATAACCCAACAAAAAGCGCGAAAATAATCACTAAATCCCTCCCTGGCAACACCCCCCCCCCCTTTTTTAAGACCTAAAAATACTCCCCCGTTCAGTAAACCACACTTACTACTTTCAATCTACATCTACAGGGCCTTAAACTCTAGTATCAACCTTGACCTAAAATGCTTTTTTTTGATAGTTGTGACAGAACCACAGGCATAACACCGACACAAACATCTCTACGACATTCCCCGTGTCCAACTAAACCTTTACAAAAATTCAATGTATGTCAAAGGCCTAAAATCTGGAATACCCTACCTGAGACTCTGGGAACTGCAGACACATTCACCCACCTTCAAAACTACCATTAGAAAACATCTTATCCCCCTGATACATCCTGTCAACTAACTACACGAATAACCACCTGTGGTTCACACTTTCACTCACTGACTCATTTGGACCATAAACAGAAATATTAATCTCAATCTTAAAATAATGAATCCTGTGATACACAATACTGAAACTATGTACTGTGCCAAAACAAAAGCATTTACATTGCTAAACTCACAAACTAGTATTTAGTCACTTAGCCATAATACCAACTTACCTCATAATTTGTAATATTTTACAATTAAGAATAAAACTAAGTCTGCCCAAAATGCCTAGCCATGCTAAGCATTCTAGTGGTACACTCTGTAATCACTATTTTCCTACATGTAAAGCACACAATAACCAAATTTCTGTAAACTCAGCATTGTAATCCTTATAGAGAATAAACTTTGAATTTGAATTACAGTAAAAAAAAGTCACCAGCTATTATACCAACATGTCATCAGTGTGGTGGTATCGGACATAAACGTCCAGATTGTCCTTCCAAGAAAATAGAGAAAGTTGGAAGATGTTTTGTTCAGGAGCAGTTAATGGTATAAAAGTCTGACATATTACATGACACTGGATGTATGTGCATCGTAATTAAGGACAATTATTATTATTATAATCAAAAAGAAGCACTAAGCCACAAAACCGAGCTGCAGGGCAGGAAGCGAGGGCATCAGGTGGCAAAAGGGAGATGGATGAGTAATAGGTTACGGATGACAGCGGAGTAGTGGATGGTGAAAGAGTAAAGGGCAGCAAGAGACTGAACTAGAAAGGGTTGAGGGGAGTGCGAAAAGTATCATCAGAGTTTGTGGAGTAAATCAGTCGTTGTCAAGAAGTCAATGAGAGAGTCAGGATTAAAGGAGGGTCCATCAGCAAGAAGGGAAGGTAAACAGAGAGTAGTAGAACGAAGACGACGTTGGAGGTAAATTCTGCGTGCTCGTTGATAGAGAGGGCAGTCTAACAGAATGTGGCTAATCGATCCCGGAACTTGACACTGCTCACAGAGAGGAAAGGGTGCCTCTCCATGAGTACCCATGAGTAAGACAGGTGGCCATGCAAAGGGGGGAGAGTGGTCCCCAACCTCGCACTGATGACAAAAGACGGGCCCTAACCTATCTCGGGTTTTAAAGAATGAAGTTTGTTACCGACAGAGTTACCAACGTTGCTGCCAACGGTTTTCGAAGGGGGGTAGCTTTTGCAGTAAAATAGTCCAAAAATGGAACACCTCGAAGGAAATTGTAGGTCAGACTGGACCCCGCAGCGTGTCTGCCTGTTTATGCCCCGAAAGTTGACTACCAGGGACCCAACAAAAAAAAAATATCTTTATGTTTGGTAGAGATACGGCGTCCAAAGTTGGATACGGGGGAATAGGGGATGAATGTATCAAATTTTCGTATAGCCTGTAGAACTAAGGGTTGAGACTACTACAAAAGATGACACAGGATAGATGCATACAAAAGTCTGCAAAATGACATACAGTTCAGCATAAAAAAGCTAGCTGAAAAGAAAACCCCGCATGACGCTGTCGAAAACACTGCTGCAATCCGACGCTGTCTAAATTTTAAACCATCTGTGTACCAAAACGGGGGCATGAGAAGGGAGTGGAAGTATCAAAAAAAAGAGGGGAAGCCACCGTAGGCATTAGCTTTCGAGAAAGGGGAGTGAGAAAGAACAGCCCCGAACGCTGGAATTTCCCCAGGGGGTGGGGAAAAGTGAGATCCCTACATGAACAAAAAAGGAGTAACTGAAGGGAAGACAAGGGGAATGTAGGCGAAGAGAAAAGGATGGAGCAAACAGGGGCGGCGAACAAAATAAAGAATGTCTCTAATTCGGTGACCATTTTTAAAAAATGGAAGGATTTGTAGATGGGAGAGCGTACATAGTAGCAAAGGGAAGGGCTCAGGGCGATCAACAAGGAGGAACATTCGTTTCGTATAGAGGTCTCAACGGGGGAAAGGGAGCGAAAGCCCCAAAGGGGAAAAACGTAATCCTTGGGTGATGGAAAAGGTTAAGGTGAAGAGTGCAGGAGAGGCTTGGAATAAATCTGGTACCTAATCGATTTTCGATAAAACAGGGCGAATGTGGGGAAGAGATTCGACGATCAGCCCCCCAGGAAAGATGAGAAAGGGGTTTTTCAAGAAGGTTTTACCCGCGTGACAAGTCCCTTTTAGGGGTAATTGTGAGGTTTCCGGGATAACCTCGGTCAAAGAGAAGGCCTAGAAACCTGACTGTATCATTTTCGGGGAACGGGGAGCCATAAAATAAAAAGGGATATGGGAGATAACAGAGCTCTAGTGAAAGTAATTTGGGCGAGTTTTGGGTACTTAAAAATTTTAAACCCCCATGCGTGGGGCCCAAGGGGAAAACCCGGGTCGACCGCATGGGAGAGAAACTGCAAAAATGGTCACGCCTGCACAATAATAGTGAAGTCATCAACATAGAGTGATGACCAAATTGGGTGGAAGAAACAGAGGCCAAATCATTTACAAAAGGAGAAACGGTTGTGCTTAGAACACACCCTGAGGGACACCTTTCAGTTTGGGCAAGTCCGGGGAAAAAATTTATTTGACTCAAAACGGAAAATGTCTGTCTTAAAAATTTCTTAAGAAGGATGGTAGATTGCCTCGGGGCCAAAGGGAAGGGCCGGGGCCAAAAATATTTACTCCAATTTGTGTCATATGCCTTCCAAAGTCAAAAAAATGGCAAAACTGATTTGATTATTCGCAAAGGGCCCCCCTTTAGAACAACGATCCAAGCGAGAAAGGGGGTCAAAGGGTAGAACGCCCCTTACAAAAGCCATATTGACTAGGGGAAGACTGTTTGTGTCCAAAATTTACCACATTAAAGTCGTTTACGGACTTCCATCATTTTGAAACTGCATAGAAGAGCGGGGGGCGTAGTGGGGGCATCATTCCTGTAGTACCCGGTTTGCAAAAGGGGGAGAACAATGGCAGATTTCCACAGCTGGGAAAAACCCCTTGTCCCAAAAAAGATTGAAGGGGTGTAAGGGGACTACAAGGGCTGACCGATGAAAAAAAGTTGTAACATAAAAAAAAATGTCATCGGGCCCACTGCCAATGAGGGCAAGCGGGGCTTTGCCTCCATTCTTGAAGTGAAAAGGCCTTAACTTTTCTCTCTGAGAGAAAAAAAGTCCAAGGGTACTAGTCCTGGCAGATTTTGGGGAAAGAAACGAGGGGCAAGATGGAGCCCTCGGGAAATATGGACCAGATGTGTGCCAATTTCAATGGCAACGTCAAGGGGTTTGCACACAACACCAGCGACCCGTAGAACGGGACCCGGGTCAGGAAGATTTACCATAAATTTTCCTCACTTTTTTCCAACTGCACTCATAGAAGAAGAGAGGGTGATGGGAAACATAGTCTCGCCAACAAGGCGTTTTTCACGGATGACACGGCGAGCGATTGCACGCTTCTGTTAAAATCAAGAAGTCTCTCGCAGTTCTATTGCACCGGTACCTCCCCCATGCAGACTTTTTCAAACGTATTGCACAGCACAGCGAGACCCCAAGGATGCACTTCGAAATGCCTGTCTGAGGTTTGGGGTTAAAGAATGAGAAGCAGGGGTATAAACTGACGTCGAGAAAGTTGGGACTCATAAATGGAGGTGAAAAAGGGAAACCTCACTAAAAGCAGTGGGGTTTTAAAGTAAAGATCCCAATTTGTCCGATAAAATTGCCACGAGGCTACGGAAAGGTGGTGAATAGGAAGGAGAAGTAAGAATGAGGGAAAATGATGCTGTATGTAAGTCTGGTAGAACAGCCGGGTGAATCTAGTGCAGTGGAGGAAGAGAAATGATAGATCGATGCAAGAGAGAGTATGAGTATGAGGATAAAAAAGGGTGGGGTCCCATTTAAAACATGGGGGGTGAGAGGCGAGAAAACCTCCAACTGAATGCCACGTGGTTTACAATGAGACCCCCCCCAGAGGAAATGGGGGCATTAAAAAACACCCAATAACAAAGTGGGGTGGAAAATATAAAAAAAGAAAGGCAAAATCTGGGATAGAAATGCTCGAGAAGGGAGAGATAAAAGAACATATTGTAAAAAACTTATTCAAGTGGATACGGGCTGCAGTGGGAAGCAGCGAGGTATGGGGCAAATAGTTGACAGTAGGGAAATCATTTTCTAGAAGAAGGGAAATTTCATTAAGGCCCCCCTCTGAGAAAGGGTCCGAAGAATACAAAATTATAGCCCGGAAAAGGTTGGAAAAACCGAGTGAATTTTTGGGTTTTTGTAAGGGAAACCCAACAGGGGAAAAACCCGGAAACAACACTGAAGCTCACCCCCCTTTTCCCTGGGCCCCGGATATTCCACTGAAATAGGCCCTGATTTGGGGAAAGAAAATATCAGGAAACGTAGGTAAGGCACTACAGATAAGGGGGTTTAAAAAAATCAAGTGTATGGCATTGAAAGACGTTAAAATAGCGAAGGGAAAGGGGCGTTTTTAAAATGGGGTTGTGAAGATGGGGGGAGGGAAAAGAAGGAACAGGAAGGAATCATTTCCATTGAAAGGTTTAGTCTCTGCAATATATTTGAAATGGCTTTAAGTGTTTCTGAATTCAAAGATTATGGGGGAACCCAAATTTGGGATAGAAGGGGGAGGGTTAGTAAAGATTGGGGCATAATGGACTGTACCCAAAAAAAGGGGGGGAAGAGTTAAGGGGCTGGAGAGAAGTGTGGGGGGGGGCAGAAGGGGCAGAAACCCGGGAGGTGGCAGAAGGGGAGAAACTTGGGAGGGACGGGTGGAAGCACAGACGAGGAGGAGGGTGAATCTCACATTGTAAAAGAGCCAGAGAGAGGGAAAAAATAGGGACGAGACGGAAAGGTAAGTGTGGAGGGTGGAAGAAGGAAGGAAGGGGCAAAGAAAAATTTGAGCAAAGGGATTTTTGGATTCTGAGAGGGGGCGATTGGTATTTGGTTGTACGAGGTCTTTTCGATAGGGGGTTGTGGGAAGGACGCGAAAGTGAGAACAACTGATTGTAGTCGGGACGCAAGCCAAAGGCAGCAAAAGGGTTAGATGCCAAGGGCTAGGGAGGGGGAACAACAGGGAGGCTGCAAAGATGGGGCCCAAAGTGGGGGGATGTTTTGGGAAAACGAGAAAAAAAACACGGGGGGAGTTCCCCTTGGGGGCAAAATGGTAATTTCCATAGATAAGGGGACCTTTTGCCCTTTTAGGGAACAGATTTTTACGTTCATTTAAAGACCCCGGCAACGGGGGGGAGTACGAAGGGGGACTTCATTACAATTTAAGGGGAAGTTGGGGGTTGACTGCAAGATGTATTTGAATGGTCACACCCCAGACTGGATTCGGCCATAATCTGCAATATTTTGCTGGGTGACCAAAACGCCAGCAATTTTTTTTACATTGTTGCGGGTGGATCACCTTTCAAAATGTAAAAGATTCCAGCGAACATACAAGGATGGGATTCTCGGGGTGTCAAAGTTAAACAGCCACATTCAAGGGTAACGTCTCCGCCCCCGGGTAGGAAGGACAAATGTCTACTTTGAGGATTGGGGGATCCTGGAGTTCCAGCTGTTCAAAAATGCATTTTCCACTACTGGAAATTCTTTGGAAGGTATGGGGCAGAATGACAGTACCAACAAGAATTGAAGAAAGATGTTTTTTTTAATAGTACGGAAGTAATCGATATTTGAAAGGAGAAAAGATCATGAGCTTGGGCACATTTTGGACGTGATGAGCGCATACCGCTCTTGAAGCATGAAAAGAAATATCCTACCCAAAATGACGCAGGGGTGCTTTGCCCAAAACGGTCAGAAAGGTACAGAAGAAGAAGTCTGTCTTAAAGTAAAGAATTTGTCCTTGTGTGGCCGAAAATGAGCGGGAAGGGAGTGCTTGACATGTCGGCTTTTCCCAGTAGAATGGGGAAAGGAACAGGACATCATCAGGAGATTGACGTTTGGGGGTTTTTGGGGTAGGACCCCCGGGGTTGGTCCGGCATGAAATGGGCGGGCGATTCGAAAATTTTCCCACCGTAAGGGAGAAGCCGGAACATAGTCAAAGGGACGAGTTCAGACAAATCGAAGGGGTCGTCAAGCCCCGGTACCGAAGCGGGTGAAAACAGCACAGCAAGAGGACAGGGGGATCAGGAGTGTCCGAAAAGTGGGCTAAACCAAGGCAGGGTCAGAATGGGGGGCAGTATAAGAAGGGCCCGGGGTATGGTTTTAGGGCTAGGGGGTGCCCTGGTTAGGTTACTCCTTTGCTTTTTGTTTTTAAGAAAAAAAAAGAAAGAAGAAAAGAAAATAAAAAGAAAAAAAGAATAAAAAAAGGGGGGAGCGGGGAGGAATAGTTCCCAGGAGGAATGAAAGGGCCGGAAATCTCCCTCTGCGCCCAGGAGGACCTCAACACCGCTAGTAGCGCAGATGCAGCATGGAACCCGTGCCATACCCTACCCTTCATGCCAGTAAACCAGCAATCCGGGATAGCAACCTCACATCTGCCGAGCTACCTCGGTGGACAAAAGAGAGGGTGGCCGGATATCCGCCACAAAGCATACCTCCTTCGGCCACCACCCCCGGAATCCGAAAGGTGGCTTCCAGAGGTACACCCGTTGCCCGAAAGACACCCAAAGCTACTCCGGGATACCGGAGAGGGATCGGAACATCCCCAGGCAATCCAGATTCCATGGCAAACTACGCCACCGCCAAGAACCTCAACGTAATGGGATGGACCCCGGTATCTTTTCCCCTACCTAGGAACTAGCGCGCCTGTGGGAGAAATCCCAAAGGCCAAAAAAGAGGAAGGGCAAAAGGGAGGGGTGAGGAGGAGGAATGGAAAAAGGGGAGGGGAGAATGGGGGGTAATTAGGTTCGGTCTGAGGAAGAAGACCGACAGGGCTAATTCCTCAGACCAATAGCCTCTTCACCACGCCAAGGAGCCCCCCTTGAAGAAGAATTAAGGACAAACTGTTCCCTTACTTTAAAACCTCTCGTGTGTCCTCTATTCTTTCAGATTACTTGGGTCGTGAAAATACTTTCCCTACAATACGTTGTTACTTGAAAACTAAATGGTTCACCGGTTGGACTAATGCGGTACTAGCCCCAATTACTTGTTCTATAATAGTGGGTAACATTAAAGGTGCCGTTCTTCCTTCAGAGGTGGATCTTTCGTCACCACCCGTGGATCTAACTTTTCCAGCTCCTCTTCCTTGCAAGTTTAAATCCCTTAACAACTCCGCACCGGAAGCTGCATTATCTCGTACCATTCATTTGGGGGTGGAAACATGATACTGCTCTCGATAGTGAGGTAGCAGGATCACCTGTCCACTCATCAGGTGAAAGTAATGGTATTGCCTCCGGCACTCTCAATGTCTTAACTAGGACTCAGACCATAACCCCGGCTTCTCCTACCTCCTCGTCTCCCACCATAAGTCCTTTTATTTCCCCAGATTTTATGTCCAAGGATGACTTTATCAATTTACAGCACAATTGCCCTTCACTTCGGGATTGTCATAATCAAGCTTTTAACAACAAAGTTATCCATGGGAGATACGTATCTCATAAGTTCGAATATATTAATGGTATCTTATATAAATCTGTATTTAAATCTCATTCTTCAGAGATAGATTATTCCCTCCTGGTTGTTCCTAAACCATGTCGAGAGACTGTTCTTCAAATGGCTCATGATTTGCCAGTGATCGAACACTTGGCTCATCATAACATGTGGCATAAAATCAAGCATGTTTATTTTTGGCCAAGCATGTACTTACAGGTTACAAAGAAGTATAGTTCTTGCAATAGGTGTCAGGTGCTTGCTGCACAAAATACACGCTCCTAGTTCCTGTATATTTATTAAATCTAAAACTTCCCTCCTGCAGAAACGAGATACTCCACCAAAGAAAAGGAATGTTTGGCCCTTGTGTGGGGTATCTCCAAACTTAAATTTTATTTACTGGGAAAAGAATTCATTTTAGAAACGGTTCATCTAATTATTTCTCTGACTGGTTAAGTCGTGACAGTCAGTAGAAGATTTGTTGCCTTACGCAACTTCCACATGTTAGAACTTTTTCCTCGCCTAATCTTCTTATACTCCTTGACTATAAGTCTTGGTATTACCTGGAGTTTACCTGGAGAGAGTTCCGGGGGTCAACGCCCCCGCGGCCCGGTGTGGGGAAGTGTGAGGGAAAAGTTCAACAGATAGGAGTAAGGAACAAGTACATGGTAACAATAGTTTGATTGCCGGCTACTTGTTAAGGTAGGGGAAGTCTAGCTCCCACTATCCCCCCCTTTTTCCCCCACCCTGAAAGTGATAGTTTGATTGCCAGCTGCTTGTTAAGGTACGGTAAGTCTAGCTCCCACTATCCCCCCTTCCTTGCCTCCCCCAAAAAGTGACGCGTGGGGCTCAGGTCAAACAGTAATCACTCGACTCACAGCTCCCAGCACTACTCTTGGAATGACAGACTGGGTCACCTGCCAACCAATGAGAAGAATTGAAGGAGATGGACTAACGTTCTGAGACATTCCCATGTTGGATCTACCTACCTGTTATGTATGCCAACGCAGGACCTAACCCCTCATCATAGCAGTGGTAATGAACCTGCTTTCCTGTCACCTGGATTAATTATTTACGGCTATAGACTCTGTGAAGAACGAGCCGGTAGGTTGTCACCAACACCTGCAACCCCCCCTCATCATCAGTAACGGCTACGATTTCAACAACACGCAGTGCCACCGACACCAGACACCCCAGTATCACCATATATATGTATTAGCGTTGAGTTCAAATGTCATTTTTTCATTTCATTTTTCATTTTTCTTTCAAATAGGATTACCTTCATGTTTCACTGTTTTATGTTTGCTTTAATAAATAATAGTGTTTGTCTTGGTGAATTATTATTTCGTTTTCTATTCATTTAATTTTTCCTGAGGAGGAGCCAGCCTTGGTAATACTTTCTGAAGTTGTTACAGGGCTGAGTAAGCCTTCACAATTCATGATTTAAATCAAGGATCAGTTTGTTGATCAGTCATTGGATTAGACTGAGAGATATAGCAGTTACTGAGAGTGAAGCAAAGGATCTTGATAATTGTTACTATTATAGTAATGATGTACTGATGGAGAAAATACATGTAAGTTGTCACCTGATAATGTTTCCACCACAGTCAAGCATCTCGTAGTGTTATCAGTTACATTTTCGTGAACAAGCCATTGATTTTGCTCACAATTGGTGGACATTTGGGTGTCAAGAAGCCACTCAGTAAAGTGGCAAAACGTTTTACTTGGCCAAAAATGAAGGAAACAGTAGCTGATCATGTGTGACCTTGTCACGTGTGTCAAGTGAAAAGCAAGCTAGCACACACACCTCCACCTACACCCCTCACCGAGCTTACTAGTAGCAAAGTTCATGTTGGAACTTATTCGGTCTGAGAAGTCCAACGGGGTAAAAAACACACAGTTCATGGGCCCTTACATCCACCCAAAACACAAACACACTCACCCGGGTTTGCGAAGGTGGTTGAAAGGTACTTCTTAATTGAAGTTTTACCCTTCGGGGAAGAAGTAGGTAGTTTTATTTTAAACAAAATATTAGGATTTTTTGAGGCAACTCTGACAATAAAATGCAGACCTATATTTTAACATAGGTAGTAATAGCCCGAATGTAGGCAAACATTATTTTTGTTGCAGGAAACTGGCAGCCAATTTAAACATGGGCGGGGGTCTCGAAGCTCCAAAGCTTCCTTCTAAGACTGACACTCAAACAACAATGCCGTGACCAGCATTTGGCGCCACGTGTCTTTACATACTAACCCGGGGGAAAACTGGGGGAAGCCCCGATGTACGTAGATGACCTCCTCCTCAGGGGCCCCTACAGAAAACAAGACCTCCATTTTTTAGGATCCTGGCCGTGTCTGGGAAAGTTTGCAAGTGAGTTGAGCGTAGGGCCTTTTTGCACTGGCAGTGCATGCCCATTTCGTACCAGTATTCTGTCAGCCAGAAGCTAGTGTCACTTTTTTCATAGATTCTAGGGGATTTTACTCACCCCCCCTTGGAAATAGGAATTCTGAGGTGCAGGCAGGTCAGTAATAACGATTTAATATTGCAGGAAATTTAAAGGCTCCCCGTTTGCACTGGTTTTTGAGGGGGAAATTTAGGAGGTTGGGACCGAATAGGGTTTTACATCAAAAATTAAATTATCCTTTAAACGTGCAGCAGGGGGAAAATTTTTGCAACATCAGTCATTTTGAAAAACTTCCCATAACCACTTGGAGGCTGAGGTACCGCCCAAAAGCCGTGTCAACAGAGCTTGCCCGGGAGGTGACTCACTGGCGTCCCTTTAAATTTTCACACTTCAGTTCATCTGGGTTTGGGGGTTTTCAGACTTGTTTAAAAAACTGAACATCTGTTTTCCCCTGCTCCTGTATGAGGAGTCCAATTTTAATCTTCCCTTTTTTTTACATAAGAAGTGAGGGGTTTACAGTGGGTGCAGTGCCTCCCCATCAACATCCACTGACATTCCCATCCTATAGTTACTATTCGTCTAAGCTCAAATGCACCAGAAAAATTTTGCCACTATTGAGAAAAAGGCCTAGCCTTGTGGTGCCTTGGGAACTTTTGACGTGTTTTTTGGCATTTCCCCCTTTTAAAAATTTAAAATGTTTTTTCAGACCACAGCCCACTACATAAACACACTGAAAGTAAAAATGCTGGGGCATGAGGTGGCTCTCAAATCCAGCCATACCTATTTAGTATCAACATATCAGTGGTCATTTTAAGTAATTTCTGCGCCTGCATGTCCTTAATTAAATTGTTTCAAAATTTAATTAAAGTAATTTTTTTGCCCCCAAAATTCCCTTTGTTATTTCTATGTCAAATTCAGTAAAAAAACTAACTACCAGCCCCTTTAACTATTCCACACAGCCATACCCTACCTTCCTCCTGACAAACATTGTTTAAAAAACCACCACTTGAATACAACAAGTCTCATTTTGCCCCTGACAAGGCCCCAGAAGGAATTTTTACAGCTGACCTAGAGACTGTTTATTTGGGCCCACAGAATTTCCAAGGGGCCAATGGTATTTATGACTGGACAGACATTTTTTTTTAACAAAATTTCTTTGACTATACAACCCCCAATTTCCCTATAAAAACAAAACAGATCACAAACAAAAGGCTTGGTTCCCAGGTAACCAGCACCTTCTGAAACCATTGACAAAAAAACCAATATGAAAAAAAATATAGGCAGGGGCTTAATACACAAAGAACTCTAAACACTATTATCAGCTCTCACCAAAGTAATAAAAAAAAGCCAAACAACTAAATACTCCAGTAATCACAGACCTAGAGGAATAAAAAAAAGTTTGGAAAAACTCCAGTTCTAGGGACCCACAACGGGAAAAAACCAAAATATTGTCCAACAAAACCCTAATGAAACACCACTACATCCCACTGACACACAAAAAGATAAACGACTTCTTCTCAAACATAGGATCTAATCTCGCCATAAAATCCCACATACCAATGCCCAGCGGGGAATCCCTTTGGGGGGAATTTCCAAATTTCCCCTTTATCTTGCATCAATGGCCACGGAAAGTCATTGGTTTTTAAAAGCACTTAAAATAACTGGGGGAATCTGTCTCATGTCCCACCATTACGTACAAGCGAGCGGCCCATGTCCTTTCGCTGCTATTTCATTACTTTTTAAAAAGTCCAAAAGGGCTAGCATTCCCAAAAACTCAAGATGGCAAGGGGGACACCAAAACATAAAGGGGGGGCCCTACGACTTAAACAATATAGGCAATACTAACTTTACCCCTTGCATCCAAAACTTTGGAAACTCGTCAAGGAGACTGTATTCTTTTATAACGGCTAAAAAAAACAAACCCCGCCCAAATTTGGGTTCAGGAAAATAAAAAACACAAAAGAGCAATCTAAAAAAGCTAATTGCTTTACACAGCATTGGAAAATAAAATACCACTAGAATTTTTTTTTTGACCTAAAAAAGCTTTTGACACAGTAAACCACGACACCCACCCACAAACTTGTTATTACGGTATAAAGGCCACGCTTGCTTTTTTCAAATCTTAATTACTAATAGGTATCAGTACCACCATTTAAAAAACCGATCAGCAACAGGGGCCCGAACTGGAGTTCCGAGGGGAAAGGGCCTTGGTCCCCTCTCTTCCTCATATACACAATGACCTTCCAAAGTATCCCAAAAACCCGAAACCCATTCCTTTGCTGATGACACACCTATGCATCTCTCCCCTAATCTTTCCCCCTCAACACCCTTGTGAAAGAGGAGCTGATTAAAATTCGACTTGGGAAGCCAATAAACTTACGCTTAACACTGACAAAACCCACTATATTATGTTTTTGGGGCAGAGCAGAGATGCCAAATTAACATTAAGATTTACAACACCTAATTACCAGAAATAATGGGGGAAAATTCCTAGGCTACACCTTGACAACAACCAATTCAGCACCCAAAATAGCAATAACCAAAAAAGTATCCAAAACGGTTGGGATCCTCTCCAAGAAAACGATACTAGTCTCAAAACCCCTTCCACACTATCCATCACTTTTTAAAACCATCCCTCCCCTATCTATTTGGCTTGGGGATCAACTGCAAAAAAACCCCCTAAAGCCAATAATAACCCCCAACAAAAAGCGCAGAAGAATAAAACTAAATCCCATCCTGGCAAAACCCCCCCCACCTTCAAAACCCTAAACTTACTCCCAGTTCAGTACCCCCACACTTTCTACTGGCAATCTACATCTACGGGCCTTAAACTCAATATCAACCTTGACATAAAAGCTTTCTTTTAGTTGTACAGAAACCCCAGGCATAACACCAGACACAAACATCCACGCATTCCCCGGTCCGACTAAACCTTTACAAAAATTCAATGTATTCAAAGCCCAAAAAACTGGAATACCCAACCCGAGAACCAAACGCAGAACATCATCACCTTCAAAAAATACCATTAGAAAAAATCTTATCCCCGATACCCCCGTCAATAAATACACGAATACCACCTGGTGGTTCACACTTACACTCACTGACCATTGACCATAAAAAGAAATATTAAACTCAATCTTTAAAAAATAAACCTGTGATACCCAATACTGAACTATGTACTGGCCAAAAAAAAAGATTACTTGCTAAACTCACAAACAGATTTCACTTTGCCATAAACCAATTACCCATAATTTAAATATTTTACAATTTAAAAAAAAACTAAGTATCCCAAATCCACCCATGCAACGTTGTAGGGGTACCCCTTTAATCACAATTTTACTATTTTAAACCACAAAATAACCCAAAATTTTCTGTAAACTCAGATTGTAACCCTTATAGAAAAAACTTTGAATGTATACTCATGTCTAATTATTCTATTTAATATTCACTGTAGTGTGATTTTGTTGGGGTGTGAGGAGGAGACATTTGAAGACAGAAGTGGTGGAGTGTGAGTTTGTGTGGGTGATGTTATTTACTGATGGTGGAAAACCGCCTGCGCAGCCCTCCCCCCCACACTACCATCTTAGTTTCTGCACCAATTTTTTTCTTACACAATTCCATACTGCCCCCATTCCTACCCCTACTTAAGGTGGAATGCCCTCTCCCTGTCTATTGCACAAGACTGTTTTTTATTCAGTCTCCACTACTGTGATCGGCCTCAACTGTCATGCTTGCTACGATATCCCGTCTCCACTGGTACATAACCACGATTGCAGAATAGGATACTGCATACGCCCTAGTACAGGGGGTAAATTAGTGAAATAACACTGTAAAATGTAAAAAGTGTTTGGACAAGAGGGACTCGAATTTTTTTTTTTAATTGTTTATTAAAGTACATGATTTTTATAAAGTAATCTGAAAACATTAACGCAACTCCTAGTGCGACCGTTTGTGTTTGGGGGTATTACCCCCGAATGGGTACAATGTATAAAGTATATTTCCTTCATAAATTTTTTTTCTTTATTTTTTGATATTTGCTAAATCAAAATATTTTTTCTTTAATTTTATTTGACTTTTTTGTTATATTATTAGGGTAGGATGTAACTTTAAAAAATTCAGTCTCTAGTTCGAGTGTTAAATAGCTGAGGGGTTGCAACAAACTTTTGCTCGTTTCCCTGCCCTTCTGTTTGCTGGGCAGCAGCAGCCACAAGTCACGTGTAGGGGGAGTGAAACACACCCACCTGGGAGAGTTGCTGCCCCCACTTCTTTTTGTGGTTTGGGGACGTGTTTCAAGCAAGAGTCCCTCTACTCCTCTCTTCTTTGTGGGCCCTTGTTGGAGTGTCTCTGTCACTTTCTTGTTGTTGGTTCGTGGAACCTGTTCACAAAAACATTGCCTAGACTTAGTGATTTCCGCGTTGTACTGAGGTTGTTCACATAACACTCTGAAAACTCGGGCCCTGGCTTAGCTTCTACCTTTTTTGTACGGTATCTTTGTCTCTCCAGTGGGGGTTTTTTAAATGCTGAACTTAGATTCATTAGTATGGGAGTTTTGTGACTTTTGGGGGATCTGCAGATGGCCCCCCATTAGTGCTTTTAATTACCCTTGTTCCTATTCTGTGTTGCGTTGCTGTTATTTTGTTGTTGGGCTTTCACTTTTTTATTGAAGAGAACATTATGCACATAGGGGATTTTATTCGGAAATGTTTCGCCACACAGGGCTTCATCAGTCCAAAACAAAGAGGAAGGCGAAAGGGAGGGAGGATATGGGGAATCAGTCCCTCACCGGAGTCGATGTAGGGACTGAACACAGACCCCAGGCGGGGGGACTGTTTTCCTCAAAACCCCCCTCCTTACGCCTTCCTCTTTGTATTGGGCTGATGAAGCCACTGTGTGGTGAAAAGTTTTTCCCGAATGAAAAATTTCCCCTTGCTGCATAAGTGTCTAATCTTTAACTTGCGGTTTTTCAAACCCTTTTATCACAGTCGTTTTATTTTTCAAGCAAGCTGTTCTGAATTTCCAGGGTTGGGCAAGAAAATTAGGTTATGTGAGGACTTTTTCCAGTCACTGGTTTTAAGGGCTAGTTGAGTCTTGAGACATAGTGAAATACTTAGAGCGTTACACACAAACTTAAATTGTATATATATTTGTATTAGTTATAAAAAGTTAACAATGTACCAGATGTACTTTAAAAAAACCCTAAAAATGTGATATGTCCTTCGCACAATACACTGTGGAGAGAGAAGTGTAGGGAATTGTTCCTAATTACATTCAATTACAAAATTTTTTTTGATAACGCCCAACAACTTTATATTAATAAACTTTTAAAATTTTAATTTTTTAGTTAGTAGCCTACCAGTTGTACCTGAAGCACTACTGAACTTACGAATTCTAATGGTAAATGGACCAAAACTGACTACTTGTTACAAAACCCAGTAACAGGCGGATGTGAAGGGCAGGCCTTTTAGTATCATGGAGAATTTTTTCATTATTGAAATTGCATTTTCGTAACACCCACCCGTGGTCACCCCCCCAAGGAAGGGGCATGGCACCGACCCAGCAGCACAAGCAGTCAGGTCCAAACCCCACCCACTCACGTATTTATCAACCTTTTTTAAAAAAATACAGAAGTTTTAGCCTGAATAACGTACTCGGGGGTTTGTTCCACTCATCCACAACCTATTACCAAACCGTCTTTCCTTTCCTTTCCCGAATCTGAATTTTTCCAACTTGAAACCATTGCCGTGGCCTGTCTTTGGGGGAAATTTTCAACACGCTATTTACATCCCCTTATTTATTCCTGTTTTCCATTTATAACACCTCGATCATATTCCCCTAATTCTACGCCTATCGAGAGAGTGCAGATTCGGGGCCCTCAGTCTATCCTCATAGAAGATTTCTGACACATGGGATCATCTTTATCATCCTCCTCTGTATGTTTTCCAGAGCATTTATGTCCCTTTTCTGTAATACAGTGACCAAACTGAGCAGCATAGTCTAAATGAGGCCTAACCAAGGATATATAGAGTTTGAAGAACAACCTGAGGACTTCTATTATTTATACTTCTAGATATGAAGCCAAGAATTCTGTTAGCTTTATTGCGAACACTAATGTACTGTTGTCTTGGTTTTAAATTACTCCTAACCATAACTCCTAAATCGTTTTGCAATCAGTAGTATTAAGATCTACATTATTTAGTTTGTACGTGGCATGGTTATTTACCTGTCCAACATTTAGAACTTTGCATTTTGTCAATATTAAACTGTATCTGCCACTTCTCTGCCCATTGCATCAGTCTATTCAAATCTAGTGTCCTCATTAGAATAAATTTGGGACGGCCTATTTTGGTGTCATCAGCAAATTTGCTTATGTTGCTATTTTTTCCCTCATGTATGTCGTTTACGTAAATTGTGAACAACAATGAGCCCAACACAGACCCCTGAGGAACACTGCTTGTAAACGTGCCCCCATTCTGATTTCTCCCATTATGCAAACTCTCTGCTCCCTATTTGCCCAGCCATCCCTCCACCCGGGAAAAAAATTTCTCCTCCTATTCCATTGCCTTAAGTTTCCTCAATAGCTCTGGGTGGAACTCTATCGAAAGCCTTACTGAAGTCCATATACACAATATCATATTCATTACCAGGGATCTACCTCCTCAAACACCTTAGTGAACAAAGTTAGTCAATTCATAAGACAGGAACGCCCTTTGTAAAACCGTGTTGAGATTCATTAATCTATCTGTGCCTACAAGATGGCTACAAATTGCTTCAGCAATTATTGATTCCAAGAGGGGATTAGAGGTGAGGGGAGGAAAGGGCAGAAAGGGTGCTAGAGGTTATTGTGTAAAGTTCGTACAGTAAAGCAGTTGCTGACAAGAAATTCAAAAAGTGATCGCTGTAAGAGCGATAGGGGGGCGACTTCGGTGGAGGTAAATCCTGTGAGCTCACTGGTAAACCAGACAGTCCACAAGAAAGTGAAGAACTGAAATGGGACCCGACAAACTTCACGGAGAGGAAAAGGGTGTCATTCCATGAGATACCTGGGGGTTTAAGACAAGTATAGCCAATGCAGATACGGGAGGGGTGGAGACTCCCGAGTACGGCAATAGTGGTAAGATGGTCACAAACCTAAAAGTGGTTTAATAGAGTGCAACTTGTTATGATGCATGTTCAACCACTGTTGTTGCCAACAGCCATGAAGACGGGCAAGATTACTGTAAAATAGTTTTCCCGAATGGAATACCTCTATAGGAAACCAGAAGATCATGTACCGTTTACCATGCAGCAGCGTCCACCTGTTCATTGCCCCACACATCATGTCCAGGACCCAACAGAAATCAACGTCTTTGTTTTGCTAGCTACACTTCGCAACCAAAGTTTTTAATACGAAGGATCAATGGATGAAGGGAATCAAATTGTTTAATGGCTTGTAAAGTGCTGAGGGAATCTGAATGATCACAAATGCCGAAAGAGACAAATATGTAATAACAAGAAGCTCTACGAGAAAGGCATAACAACTTGGGTGGTAAAAATACTAGCTGAGTCTAACAAATGACCCCGGACAAAATAATCAGGGAACACTGCCACGATTCCAACACTGTCAGAAGATTTAGAACCATCTGTATAAACAACAATGGCAAGAGCATGCAACCAGAAGAGGTCAAAAAAAAGAGAGCAAGAAGCAGTCATAGTAGGAGAGCTTCAGGCCCATGGCAGTAGGGGAGAACAGACACGAACCGACGGAACCTTTCCCAATGGGGAAAAGACGATACATGAACATACAAGGGAGGTAACTGGAGAAAAAGACCAGAGTGAAGTTGAAGAGAAAACGTTTGGAGTAAGCAGGGATGCCAAACAAATAATGGGCCTCAACAAACATCTCAGACCAATCTACATATAGAAGGAACACGAAGGTCAGAGAGCTACAAAGTAATGAAGGCAATAAGCATCATAACGATCAGCAAAGGGAAAGGAAAAATTTGCCTCGGCATTGAGGATTTCAATAGGGGATGAACGAAAGGCACCTAAACATAAAGTAGAAGAAGCCACAGAATAGATTTGGTTGCCATAATCCAGCTTGGACAAGACTAGGGCGCAATGCAAATGAAGAGGAGTCTGGTGACCTGCCCCCATGAACAATGCCCAGAATTTTTGAGATTTTAGCCAACCATGGCAACTGCCTTCAAAGAGGAAATGTGAGGTTTTCCATGTCAACTGGGAATTTTAATAGCCTTTGAAATTTTTACAGTATCACTTCTGGGATATGTGAGCCATGTAAATACAATGAAATATCTGGGACAAGAAGACGTCTAAGGGAAAGGGAATGAGTTTTTCGCACTAGAAAATTTAAATCCATGTGGAGTGGCCCCAAAGGAAAACATAGTCAATTGCATCCTGAAGGGAGGCCACTACCAGGCGACAGTCAGCAAACCCGCATAAGCTATAGTGAAGTCCCCCCACATAAAGTGACGTTCAAATGTGCGATGGAAGAATGGATGGTAGGTTATTTATAGCTAAAAAAAAAGGGAAGTGCTAAGGACTCCCTTGGGCCCGAACAAAGTCAGCGCCAAAGTCAGCGCCAACACAGACATGAAAATGTCTTTCAAAACAAGAAAGCAGCAAAAAAGGTCGGTAAATTACTGTGGAGGCCTAAGGGGTGGGCCTGGGCTATGATGTTGTATCTCCAAGTGGTGCATAAGCCTTCTCGAGATGAAAAAAAAGACTGCTAAGATGGAGCGTTTTTTTAGCAAAGGCATTTCACACATACATATCCAAGTGGAGCAAGGGGGCCCCAAAATAGAGCAGCCCTTGCAAATGCCATATTTGGGGAGAAGAAAGACTATTGCGAGTCCTAAATAACATATCAGCCATCTATTCAAACCCAAATTGTTCCATCACCTTCCAGATTACACTGGGCAGAGCAATGGGATGATATGAGAGGTATCAAGCCCAGAAGTGCCTGGTTTATGAAATGGTAGTGCAATGGCAGGCAATGTGTGGGCAATGGAAAGCATGTAAGGGGAAATTGGAATGCTGTTGAAGGAAAAAAACTGCTGCGGGGCTGTGAAAAATAAGAAGGGGCATAAGGAGGTGCACTGTATCCATCAAAGGGGTTTTGTCTCTGCAATATTAGCCCGGGGAAGCATTACATGTTTCAGCAGACAAGGGAAAATGCCCTACCTGACTTTAAACGGTAGATGAGCAAGTAAAAATCAAGAAACTAAGGGGCCGAG
>NC_069467.1:25834284-25886476 GCF_026875155.1 Cherax quadricarinatus
GGGGTCGGGAAAATCCGTTTTTTGATAGTATGCTCAGTCTTGGAAATTTTCTTAGAAATTTGTTGTAATGTGTATGAATTTGAGTCTATTATCGAGGTGGATTCTAAGAATTTTTCCCCTCTGTTAGCTTTGTGATAGGTGATCCTTTTATTGTTATGTTAAGAGGTACATCTGTAGCTCTGTTACCAAACTGAATGAAGTAGGTTTTGTCAATGTTTAGTGTAAGTTTGTTGGTCCTCATCCAGGTAGATATTTTCTGTAATTCGGTGGTTACAGTATTGGCTAGCGTGACTGGGCTCGGGTGAGAGAAGACGTATGTAGTGTCATCTGCAAAAAGTGTGGGTTTGAGTAATTGCGAAGCATTTGGTAGGTCATTTATGTATAGGAGAAAGAGAAGAGGGCCAAGGACACTTCCCTGTGGGACACCAACTGTAATTGGTTGTGCGGAAGAGCTTGCCCCATTTATTTATATTTTATATTATCACACTGGCCGAATCCCACCAAGGCAGGTGGCCCGAAAAAGAAAAACTTCACCATCATTCACTCCATCACTGTCTTGCCAGAGGGTGCTTTACACTACAGTTTTTAAACTGCAACATTAACACCCCTCCTTCAGAGTGCAGGCACTGTACTTCCCATCTCCAGGACTCAAGTCGGCCTGCCGGTTTCCCTGAATCCCTTCATAAATGTTACTTTGCTCACACTCCAACAGCACGTCAAGTTTTAAAAACCATTTGTCTCCATTCACTCCTATCAAACACGCTCATGCATGCCTCCTGGAAGTCCAAGCCCTCGCACACAAAACTTCCTTTACCCCTCCCTCCAACCTTTCCTAGGCCGACCCCTACCCGGCTTCCTTCCACTACAGACTGATACACTCTGAAGTCATTCTGTTTCGCTCCATTCTCTCCACATGTCCGAACCACCTCAACAACCCTTCCTCACCCCTCTGGACAACAGTTTGGTAATCCCGCACCTCCTCCTAACTTCCAAACTACGAATTCTCTGCATTATATTCACACCACACATTGCCCTCAGACATGACATCTCCACTGCCTCCAGCCTTCTCCTCGCTGCTAACATTCATCACCCACGCTTCACACCCATATAAGAGCGTTGGTAAAACTATACTCTCATACATTCCCCTCTTTGCCTCCAAGGACAAAGTTCTTTGTCTCCACAGACTCCTAAGTGCACCTACTCACTCTTTTTTCCCTCATCAATTCTATGTATCACGAAATAGCGAAATAAAATTAGCAAAATCAGATGAACCCCAACTCCCACCAACAGAAACAGCAAACAGACTCAATGATTTCTTCTCCACTATAGGACAAAACCTTGCCAAAAAAATCCCAAGCTCAGATACCCCACCAAATGACTACCTCACCGGGAACTACCCGTAACACACTGTTCCTAGCTCCGACTAACCCATACGAAGTCTCCCTTATTATCAACGCACTAAACAACAAGGCAGGAGATTTAAATACCTTACCACCCTTTATATACAAAAAAGTGTCACAAGTGCTATCACCAATCATTGCAACACTCTTTAACAAATCCATTGAATCCTCCACCTTCCCTACAGTACTCAAAATAGCAAGGGTCACCCCGATCCACAAAGGAGAGAGACCAAACAGAGTTGATAACTATAGGCCAATATCCAACTTACACCCTCTCTCAAAAATCTTCGAAAAATTAATTCATAAACGAATCTACTCCTACCATTATCTCTCTCCCAAAACATACTCAAACCCCTGCCAATTGATTCAGGCCTCTAATAAAAATACTAATGATGTCTATTATACACATGCTAGAACATATATACAGGCTGGCATAAGAAAAAAAGAAAAGTCCCACTGGGATCTTCATTGACTTATGTAAAGTCTTTGATACAGTTTGACCTATGATACTATGCTCCACGTAAACTTGTCACACTAAGGTATAGAGAGGAAGAGGGCACTCCATCAACTACCTCAAGTCAAACCGCCAGCAACAGAAGCCAAATGTGATACTCAAATGGGGGCAAACTCTTCTGCCACCAAGTTGCAGTTGGTGACACCACAGGGAATGTCCTTGGCCTCTTCTCTTTTCTCGCTAAAACATCAATGACCTACCAAATGCTTCGCAATTACTACAAACCCACACTATTTCAGATGACACAAACAGTACTCATCTCGCCAACCGACCAGTCAACGCTAGCCAATACTGTAAATTACCGAATTACAGAAAATATCTACCTGGATGAGTACTAACAAAACTTAACACTAAACTTGACAAAACCTACTTCATTCTAGTTTTGGTAACAGAGCTTCAGATGTCCCTTCTTAACATAATGATGAACGCGGATCACCTAACACAAAGCTAACAGAGGAAAAATTCTTAGGAATCCACCTTTATAATAGACCAATATTTCATTACACCCAAATACAACAAATTTCTAAAAATTTCCAAGACTGTAGGCCATACTATCGAAATTACGTACTTAAGCTCCCACAGTCAGCCCTCCTGCCCTATATACACTCTAATTTACCCTATCCACCTATGGAATTTGTGCATGGGGCTCAACAACAAGTACCATCTCAGACCATTCAAATTAACCCAACAAAAGTCTGCAGTTAGAATATTAACAAATTCTCACTACAGGGAAACACACTCCCACCAATATTCAATAACTCAACCTACTCACCATACAAAACATCCTACTTATTACGCAACCTATTACATACATAGAACACGTCACCTTGATATTAAACCCAACCCTCAAACATCTCCCTTGCCAACCTCAACAGAACACATGACCAAAACCAGCATTATGCACAGAACACTACTTGAATATTCCTCGTGTCATCTCACGCTATGCAATAAACTCAATGCACATAAAAGCCCTTAATATCTGGAATTCATACCTGTAAATAAAAAAGGGATAACACACAGTTTATAAATTCAATTCCTTCTCAAAGATCACTACTCACGCCAAAACCAAATAAATACTGAATTAACTGAACCTTATAAATTTGTATATCTTAAATGTTTCCTCACAATTATATCACATATGTTAAACCTAAACCAATCTAACTTTATTATTTTTTTAAATACAACTACCTATCAGAATACCACATTCTACTTGAATTTACAACAATGCATGCAACCGATATACCTGTCTTTGTAATACCACTTGTGCTTATAGTAATCAGTTTACATTAATGTTTTTCACTGTTCCTCATTGCTTCTTAATCTTAATAAGTTAAGCCACCCGTAATGCTATGCATAGTAAAGTGGCTTTGGCATGCTGCTCTTGATCTGTATTTTTTTGTACCTCTGTATGTGTGCTCAAATATATAGAATAAATAATAAATAAATAAATAAATAAATAAATAAAATCTTTCATAGACCATCCGCTGACCATCACGATCCACTCCCAAATATCTGAATACTTCACCTCCTCCATACTCTCTCCCTCCAATCTGATATCCAATCTTTCATCAACCTAATCTTTTTTGGTTATCCCATAACCTTACTTCTTTCTTGTTATTTTTTATTATTTTAATTATCACACCGGCGCCGTTTCCCACCAAGCAGGTGCCCGAAAAAGAAAAAACGTTTCAACCATCATTCACTCCATTCACTGGTCTTTGCCAGAAGGGTGCTTTACACTACAGTTTTTTCTAAACGCAAGACATTAACACCCTCCTTCAGAGTGCAGGCACTGTACGTTCCCATCTCCAGACTCAAGTCCGCCTGCCGGTTTCCCTGAATCCCTTCATAAATGTTACTTTGCTCACACTCCTACAGCACGTCAAGTATTAAAAACCATTTGTCTCCATTCACATCCATCAAACACGCTCACGCATGCCTGCTGGAAATCCAAGCCCCGCTCGCACGACAAAACCTTCCTTTATCCCCATCCCTCCAACCCTTTCCTAGCCGACCCCACCCCGCCTTCCTTCCACTACAGACTGATAACCAACTCTTGAAGTCAATCGGTTTCGCTCCATTCTCTCTACATGTCCGAACTACTCTCAACACCCTTCACTCCAAGCCCTCTGGACAACAGTTATGGTTAATTCATCCCGCACCTCCTCCTAACTCCAAACTAAACTACGAATTCTCTGCATTATATTCAACACCACACATTGCCCAGAACATGACATCTCACTGCCTCCAGCCTTCCTCCTCGCTAGCAAACATCATCACCCACCTTCACAACCGCATTATAAGACGTTGGAGTAAAACTATACTCTCTTCATTCCCCCTTTTGCTCTCCAAGGACAAAGTTTTCTTTGTCTCCCACAGAACTCCTAAGTAGCAACACTGCACATTCTTTTTCCCTCAATCAATTTCTATCTTCACCTCATCTTTCATAGACCCAAATTCCGCTGACACGTTCCACTCCCACATATCTGAATACGTTCACTGCTCCTCCATAACCTCTCACCTCCCAATCAGATATTTCAATCTTTCCATCACCTAAATCTGTTTTTGTTATCCTCATAACCTTACTCTTTCCTGTATTCACCTTTAATTTTCTTCTTTTGGGCACACCCTAACCAAATTCATCCACCAAACTCTGCAACTTCTCTCAGATCTCCCAAGAGGCACAGTGTCATGCGGCAAAGTATCAACTGTGACAACTCCCCCTTTGGTTGATTCTTTATCTTTTAACTCCACCCCTCGTCCAAGACCCCTCGCTGTACTTTCTCTTACAAACCCATCTATAAATATAATAAACAACCACGTGACATCACCCCATCCTTCGTCCTTAAAAGGCCTACTTTTTTACTGGGAATAAATTTCCCTCTTCTCCTACATACTCTGAACTTGTAGGCCTCACTATCCTATCCATCGTAAAAAACTCTTCACTGCTTTCTGTAACCTACCTCCTACACCAAACACTTGCAACAACTGCCACATCTGTTGCCTGCCCCCTATCCACCCTGTCATATACGGCCTTTTACCAAATCCAAATGAATGCCACCAAAAAGACCTCTTTAGCCTTAAACTAAATACTGTTCACTTAAATGTTTCACTGTAAACACCTGGTCCACACACCCTCCTACTACCTTTCCTAAAGCCTCCTTGTTCAATCTGCATCCAAATTCTCCGTCTTACTCTTAATTTTTTCAATTATAACTCAAACCATACACTTACACCGGTATAACATCAACAGACTTATCCCCCAATAATTTTTATGCACTCTTCTTTTATCCCCTTGCCTTTATACAAAGGAAACTATGCATGCTCTCAGCCAATCCCTAGGTAACCTTACCCACCTTCCAAACATTTATTAAATAATTGCAGTAGACCAACCACTTCCAAACATATCCCCACCTGCTTTTAACAATTTCAATCTTTATCCCTCAGATCCGCGGCGCTTAACCCCCTTTCATTATTTATTAACCTACTGCCTCATGAACTTCCCCCCACAATCACAACTGCTCCATCCTCACTCCTGCAAGAATGTTATTCCTCCTTGCCTATACACGAAATCACAGCTTCCCTATCTTCATCAACATATAACAATTCCTCAAAATATTCCCTCCATCTTCCCAACACCCTGACTCTCCATTTAATAACTCTCCTCACACCTATTTTTAACTGACAAATCCATTTGTTCTCTAGGCTTTCTTCCATAACTGTTTAATCTCACTGTGGACTCCCAAAACTTTTTCTTATTTTTCAACAAAATTTGTCGATAACATCTAACACACACCCTCTCCTCATTTGCTCTCTTTATTAACATTTGGCTCAGCCACTACCACTCTCTTTACGCTCTCTCTTTTTCTCCATATACTCTTTCCCTTCCTGCATCACGTTCTACTTTGTAAAAACTTCTCATATGCTAACTTTTTCCCTCCTTAACTACTCCTCTTTCATCATCATCCACCATTGCTCCTCTTCCCTCCTGCACCCATCTTTACCTGTAATAACCACAAACTTCTGCTGAACACTCTACCACTATGACATTTTTAAACACTATCCCCCTACCTCTTTCGACCCCATTGCCAATGCTTCTCATTGAGCCCATCTATCCCCATAGCTGTTTATATCTTACCCTAACTGCCTCCTCTTTTAGTTATTATAAACATTCACCTCTCCTCTTCCCTGATCTTCGTATTCTCCTTGTACCCATCTACCTTTATACTCTCATGTACTTACAACTAAAAGTGATCTGATATATCCTGTGGCCCCTCTATAAACCTGTACATCCTGAAGTCTACTCAACAGTCCTTTTATCTAACCAATACAGAATCCATACAGCAACAAACTACTGTCATTTCGCCTACAGTCATATCTTGTATACTTTATTTATTCCTCTTTATTCTCTTAAAAATTCAAAATTAATTACCATAACTAAACCCCTTTCTAAACAAATTCAGTCAAAGGCTTCCCCATTATCTTTACTCCTGGCACCCCAAACTTACACTCCCACACCCTCATCGAAAGTATTTCCTACTTTAGTCATTTCAGGTCCCCTACCACAATTACTCTCTCACTTGGTTCAAGGCTCCTAACATTCACTTAACATCTCCCAAAATCTCTCTCTCTCCTCGCATTCCTCTCTTTCTCCAGAGTGCATACACGCTTATTATGGAAAAAAAAAAAAACCCACTATCTCACATCCAACCTTAACTTTAATCCACATAACTCTTGAATTTACACATTCATATTCTCATTTCCTCCTTCCATAGACTGGCTCCATGTTAACATTAACAGCACCCCCTCTCCTTGCTTCTAACGTCTCTCAGATACTCAGATTTAATCCCATTATTCCCCCCACTGAAAACTCTCCTACCACCCTTCAGCTTATGTTTTTCCTTCAGGGCCAAAACTCCAACTTCTTTTCATTCCATAACAGCAGCAGTCATCCTGTATATTGTCATCCGCACTACATCCACGCACATTAACATCCCATTTTTATAAAGTTTTTATCTTCTTCTCATTTTTAGTAAATGTCTACTAGAAAGGGGTTACCTAAGCCCATTGCTCCCTGCAATTTAGGTCCCTCATACGACAACAGCATGGCCTTACGGAGGAAAGATTCTTTTCCCCACTTCCCCATGGACAATAGAAATATAAAGAAGAACATGAGCTATTTAGAAAAAGGGAGAAAAACTCTAGATCATTTATGTAATATATATATGCCATGTGCGTGTCTGTGAAGTGTAACCAAAGGTGTAAGTAGGAGTATGCAAGATATCCCTGTTTATCTAGCGTTTTTATGAGACAAACAAGTAAACCAGCAATCCTACCATCAATGTAAAAACAGTTTAACAGTTTTTTGTGTTCACAGTCCATCTGGGCAGACGGTATACTGTCCTGGTGTGGTTGCTGTCTATCCCGACCGACTACCTATAAAAGCTAAAATAAAGGAGAATATATTATAAGGGACTAAATAAGTAATGTGAACAAAGTTCAATGGACAGATAGTCACTATGATATAATATGATTTGGGAGTATGATCTGAGTTGTAATTGTATAATAAGATGAGCAATTAATTGCACATAAAAATAGAGAATTTGAGTATGTTGGTACTAGCAGCAAAAGATAGTTTTTGGGACTCACACAATAATGTAATTGGAACATACCCTAAAATGCACCTCAATATAAAAGGGACAAAAAAAAGTAAGTGGGTAAACCAGAACTAAATGGAAGGGTAGCAATTTCATTAACATCAGTCAACAAACTAATGATATAAAAATAATTAACTGACAAAATAGGAATGGGCAACAAGCTGGTTGCATACCATAACACAGCAAAAGTTGTCGTTGTGCCTGTCATTTCAGCAGCAGTGTAGTGGGGGGTGGGGGTGGTGATGGGTTGAGGTGGTGGGTGTGGTAATGTGTGGTAAGTGGGTGTTGGCAAGTGTGTAATAATGGTTGGTGGTTTGGTGGTTGTTGGTGTGGTGTTATTATTCATTATTTAATAGGTTGGTATAACCTGGTAGTAATATCTCCATGCTTTCATCATCACACTTGCTCCCCCACAGCTTCAAACTCATAATGGCCCCACTAACCATTACTCATCTTCACTCACCACTCTTCCCCCAACAAGCTTCAACTAACTCATATGGCCCCACAATACCTTACTCATGCTTTCACTCACCACTCCCCCACAGCTTCAAACTCATATGGCCCCCACACCTTTACACATTGAAATATAAACACCAAATGCATATAAAGTAACCTTTTATTGACAACGTTTCCAACCGCCCCCAAACACATTGGGACTTTTTCAAGTCACACACGGATCTACCTGGGGTTGGGAAGTACGAGGATATTTATAGGTCATGTTGGGAGGTCAGGTGGAGAATCTGCAAGCTGATGAACTACCAGTGGGTTATAGATCTTGGGTAGCTTGGCAGTGTATTGGACAAGTTTTAGATAACCTTCTGCAGTGATCTATTTTCTTATGTGGGATATGCGCGATGAATGCGAAGTATTCCCTTGGCGAGTGGTTTCAGCTATGTTATAGAATCCATTGTTTACTGGGTTGAAATTGTTGTTGTAGAGATGAGCGATGAATCCAGGAGTTCTTCTGTATTGAGTGTTGTCATGCTGTGGATGCTATCTAAGTCTTGAGTTTTCTTTAGTAAACTAAATGGTTTGTAATGCGCATGTAAAATTACACAGGCATTCCTTGTATCGTCAGTCCTGCTTGCATATTGGTGTTTCTGAAATACTTGTTTGGGAGTCCTCTTGATGTTTCGCCCACATATAATTTGTTGCAGTCATTACAAGGGATTATGTATCTATCCCCTGCATATGATGAGGCTTTGTCCTGTTTCTACTACTGGTGATGTCCTTGATGGTCGTGGATGTGGAGGTAATACTTGGAATGATGTGTTGCAAAGATGTTGGAAAAAAAGTTTGGCAAGGGGAGTTGGTTGTGAGGACTATAGTATCTCTTCTCGCAGTGTCTTCTCGGTGTGTTGAAGATTGTATATGCCCGCCGGTCCTGCAGACTCTCTTGATGAAATCACGAGGATAGTGGAGAGTTTAGAAAATTACGTTTTTTATTTTTATGTTTTTATGTTCAGATTATAGAGCATTCTTCCCAAGAACACATTGCTGCAAGATCTGAGTGCACTAGAAGAAGCCAATAATTAACCCGACGTAGGTTTTGGTGGTCGTGGTGAGATAGAAGTGGAGAAGATCGTTTTTTGGTTGGTGGGTTTTCGATAGACATTAAAACGAAGTACGATGTAAGCTATGAGCAGAGCAGAAAATCAAGGAAATGAAGAGTGTTCGTCGACTTCTCCTACTTCAAGTGTGAACTGGATTGAAGGCTCGACCTGGTGAGGCTTGTCCTTGGAGAGCTTGAACGTTGAAGCGTTTAGGAGTTATGAGGAAATTCGTCAACAAAAGACGGGCCAGTTGTGACAGACGTAGGAATAATGGTGGAGAAAACGTTCGGCTTCTAGGATGTTCCATGAATAGGTTCGCCAGGACTGGCACTGAAGAGGCGAACCCAAGGTAGTCCATCAGTCTCTGAAGAGGTGATTTTCGAAAGAGAAACCGTAAGAAAAGACAACACATATTCCAACAAGGTCATGAAATCGCTGGCTGAATGGGAAGATCAAAGTGAATCGTCAATTTTCCTGCGCAAGAATCGATGGCTGTGTTAGTAGTACTCTTGGTGAATAGGGAAGTCACGTCAAGGCTGGAAAAGTTTCTTGTTCCTGATGTTGATGTTGCGAAAGCGATGTGAGAAGAATCACACCGAGTGTTTGAAGATGTGCTGGACTGATAGAGCCCAAAGTTAGAGAGGGTGTTTTGCGAGACAGTAGGTCCCTGTAAGCTGGTGGTAACACTGCCTATTCCAGAAGGATATGGGGCCTCAGTGGGATACCAGGCTGTTGAGTCTTTGGCAGGCCCATACATACTGGCAGGTCTGGGTTGCTGGGCATGGTGGTGGCGAGTAGTTTCTTCTTCCCTTGTTCTGAGCCCCTCAGAATGCGGCGGAGTCCTTTTGTAGAAAGTTTTAGTAAGGATTGTCCCATTGGTTAGTTGTGAGAGGTTTTAGTATCATGGGTCATTAAAGTAGATTGAGCCTTATTTGTTCTGTAATTCGTCATTGGTCATTAATAATCACACCACCCTCCTTTTCACGGTGGTGACCCTGATGGTCGTGTCTTCCTCTAAAACCTTAGTGCATTGATGTAACGTCGAGGTATACTGGGGAGCTGCGTGTTGAGATGGCTGATGAAGATGATGCCTTGAGATAGCCTTTTTGGAGTCGGAGTCAGATTGTGTCTGTATTTTTGCGATGAAATATGAGTCTTGTTTTGTTTTCTACTTCTCCTGTTGCGAATTTTGGAGGCCTAAGCCCTGAGGGCTCAGTTTTACTGTGGTTGACAGTGTATCGAAATGAAAGATTTTGAATAATTTCAGGTCTTCCTAAACTTTTCCAATTACTATATCGCAGAGTATGTTTGTATTTCCTAGCATGGTCCTGATCTTCTGTTGGAACTTCGCTGTAGTAACTCTGCTGCGAATGATTTCGCGGTGCGTCCTGTTCATGTTGCCCCCCGGAGAGTGGTGTCCTAGTGTTCTGGCTTGGAGAAAGCTTCCTTTGTAGCATTGTTTAAGTGCAACTGCACACTCTTCAAGGTAGGTCCGATCTGTAGTCCGGAGAAAGTGGTTGTGATGGCAAAATTTGAGGATGATAGATCTTGTGTAAGACCATTTCTTGGATGCAATTCAACGAGAATTGTTGTCTGTTGCGAAGTGAGTAGGCTTTTTAGAAGAAGGTCCAGGTATTCTCTATGTGAAGGATCCATTTCTACTGCAGATTTGACACGATGAAAATAAATGGTTATTTTAAAAAAAAAAAAAAAAAAATTAAAAAATACCGGACTCAATAGGAAAGTATAAAGACAAAATCAGTATTATGTATCCTTAAATTGACAAACGTACCACCCACACAGTGGCTTTTTCAAGGTCACACATGGATCTACCTGGGGTTGGAAGGTACGAGAGTAATTTATTATTCATGTTTGAGTCAGGTGGAAATGCTGCAGCTGATGAACACCGTGGGTTTAATAGAGCCTTGGTACTTTGGCAGGGGTATTGGACAAGTCTATTGAGGTAGACCTTCTCCCTGCAGTGTTTCATGTTCTTATGTGGGATGCGAAGAAGAAGTTACTTGCGCGAGTGGAGATCTTCCAGCAATGAATTATATAAGCCATTGTTCGACGGTTGAAATTAATAGGTTGTAGAGATGAGCTGATGATTCCAGTGATTTCTCTGTATTGGAGTTGTTGTCTCTTCTTCTGTGGCTATAAGTCTTGAGTATTCTGTAAGTTAACTAAATGGTTGTTTGAATTGCGATGTTTTACACAGGCATTCCTTGTATCGTCAGTCCCTTGCTGCATAAACGTTTTTATAAATACGTGTTTGGAGGTCTCTTGATGTTTTCGCCCACATAAATTGTGTCATTCATTACAAGGGATTATGTATACCCCTGCAGAGGCTGGAGCTTGTCCTTACTACTACTGTCAGGACACTGCAACACAATGGTAATCTGATACAGACCAACCACTTCGACAACCTCTTACTAGTGAGAACGGCTGTGATGGGAGGAAATTGTTAGGGACACAAGCACGATAATGTAGTATTCTAGGAGACTTATAACTTTAGTCAAATAAACCGTTGCAGGAGAGGTGCATCAGATCATAGGTCGTGTAACATTGTGAAACGTTTCGCCTACACAGTAGTCTCTTCAGTCATGGTCCAGAAAAGTTGATATAAGAAGCAGATAAAGGATTTAAGTTGGATAAATTTAGTTTAGAAAGGACATAGGTAAGTACTGGTTTTCTAACAGAGGTTTGTGTATGGCGTGAAAATCTCGTCACATAAACTAGGCCAGGTGACAACGAAGAAAATTTTCCACAGACGCAAGTCCCCTGGCGAATCAGCACTGATCGCTGTTTCAGAATACAATTTAATAAAGTAATAAAGTACTGAGGGGTCGAACCAGTAAGAAACCAGGAACAATTGGATTTAAGTTGGATAAATTTGCGTAACCTCGGAACGAGACTGGACAAGGCGATGAACAAATAAATCATTCGCAGCAGAGTACCACAGCGAATGTTCAACAGAAGATCAAGACATGCTAGGAAACTACAAACACTCTGCGATAATCGTATGGTAAGTTTAGGAAGACCTGAAATTAATCAAAATTCTTCATCTCGCCACTGTCATCCACAAGAAACTGAAGCCCTCAGATAGGCCGTCAAATTCGCAACAGGAATTACAAAACCTAAACAAGACCTCAATTTCATCGCCAAAACACAGACACAATGACTTCCGACATCCAAAAAAAGGCTTCTTCAAGGCATCATCTCAGCGCCATCCAACACGCAGCTCCCCATCATACACTACTGACCGTTACAATCAATGCACTCCAAAGTTTAGCAGAAACACGACCATCAGGGTCACCACCACTGATAAAGGGGTTGGTTGTTTGTTATCATGAAGCACTGACGATTACAGGAACAAAATGCTCAATCCTACATAATGACCAGATACCGTACAAACCTCTCAACAACAAACCAAGTGGACAACCTACTAAAACTTTTGTTCTTCAAAGGACTCTCCGCATTCTGAGGGCTCAGAACAAGGGAAGAAACTTCTGCACACCATCCCCAGCAACCCCAGGAAACCTGCCAGATTATGGCCTGCCAAAGAACTCAACAAGCCTGTTATCCCCCTGAGCCATAATCCATCTGGATAGGCAGTGCTCCACTCCCCACCAGCTCTCAGGAATTCTCGCAAAACAACCTCCTCCTAAAAAAACTCTTGGGCACTATCAGTCCCAGCACATCTCAAACTCTCCGGTTGATCTTCCTCAATAGCATCGCACAATTCAACATCTGTAAACCAGAAACCTTTCCTGTCTTGAACGTACTTTCTCCTATTCACCAAAGTACCTACAACACAAGCCATCGATCTCTTGCGCAGGAAAATTGACGATTCACTTGACTTCCCATTCCAGCCAGCATATATGAATTAAAAAAGAGCGATTTCATCGACTTGTTGAACTATGGTTGGCCTTTCACGTGGTTTCTCTTCGAAAATCAACCGTCTCTATTCAGCAGACTTTTGGACTACCCCATGGGGGGGTTCGCCTCTCAGATGCCAGTACCTGCAACCTTACATGGAACATCTAGAAGCCGAACGTTTCTCCACCAATTATTCCTTCGTCTGTCGACCTGGCAATCCGTTATGTTGACGACATTCTCCTCATAACTCCGAAACGCTTCAAAACGTTCAAGCTCTCCCAAGACAAGCTCACAGTCGAGCCATCAATCAGTTCGACACTAACTTGAAGAAGAAGGTCGAAACACACTAACTCTTTCCTTGATGTTCTGGCTCTGCAAAGCTGAACAACGAACTTCGTTAAAGTCTAATCGAAAACTCTAACCACCAACCAAACGATCTTCTCCACTTCTACTCTCAACCACGACACCATTAAAAAACAACCACAACGAGGTTAATTAAGGCTACTTCCTACGTGCACTCAGAATCTGCACAATGATTCCTAGAGGAAGAATGCGACTATAATTGAACAAGTAATTTCTAAACTCCACTATCCTCGTCACTTCATCAGAGACTTGCAGACGGCTGGCATTAAACATCTTCAACACACCGCAGAGAATGACACTGCCGAGAAGAGATAACAAGTCCTCCGCAACCAACGTCCAATGCCAAACCTGTTCCACGTAACATCTTTGCCAAAACATCATTCCAAGTACCCTACCTCCACAACCACGACCATCAAGGACATCACCATAGTAACAGGACAAGCCACCATCCTCTGGCAGGGTATACATAATCCCTTGTAAATGACTGCAACAAATTATATGTGTGGCGAAACATCAAGAAGACCGTCCAAACACGTATTTCAGAACACCAATATGCAAGCAGGACTGACGATACAAGGAATGCCTGTTGAACAACATCGCAATTCAACACAACCATTTAGTTAACTAACAGGAAACTCAAGACTATAGCCACAGAAGACAACACTCCAATTCAGGAAGAATCCTGGAATCATCGCACATCTCTACCACAACAATTTCAACCAGAACAATGGCTTTTCTATAACATAGCTGAACCACTCGCCTAGAAACTTCTTCATCGCTAAATCCCACATAAGAACATAGAACAACTCACGTGCAGAAGGTCTACCCCAAACTTGTCCAATACCCCTGCCAAGATAACCCAAGACTCTATAACCCCACCCGGTAGATCATCAGCTGCAGCATTTCCACCTGAACAACAAATGACTATAATAACTCTCCGTACCTTTCCAACCCCAGTAGATCGTAGGTGTGACTTGAAAAAGCCCACTGTTGGGTGAAACGTTGATCAATAAAGTATCACATTATACTGCATTTTTGTGTTTATATTCCATTGTGTCGGTAATTTATATATACCATTTATATACACCTTACTCATGCATTCGACTCACCACTCCCCCCAGCTTCAAAACTCAAAAGCCCCCGACACCTACTCATGCTTTCACTCTACCACTCACCCCACAAGCTTTCAAACTCATATGGCCCCCACACCTTACTCATGCTTTCACTCACTCACTCCCCCCACGAGCTTCATACTCATATGGCCCCCCCACATCCATACTCATGCTTTCACTCACCACAGCACCCACACTTCTAACCCTCACTGTCCCACTCCACAGCTTCTAGCCCTCGACATGCCCCACACCGCACAGCCCCACACCCACGACTGACCATGTTTTCATGGCCCACACACCTAACATGCCATCTACAATCCTAGTCATGTAGCCATCAGCCGTCCCCAAATTACTGCCCACACCAACTGCACAGTCACTAGTTCGGCTTAAGTCACCCAACATCCACACTACCACCCATACTGGGCCACCACCACAACCACCCACATTAGGCCACCAACACTGCTTCCCACATGGTCACCATCATACCTCATTGCTTTCCAACCTCCATCGCCTACACCCCTCCAAACCCAACATCATCGTATGTAAATGAAACACGAGAATGTACATTTGCTAACTATCTGAAGTTTGGGTATACTGTCAAGTCCTGGAATGTAAAGCCCACAGATACGGTGGATCTACTCTGTATACAAATCTGTTATAAAAATTCTGTAAATAAAGTTGGTAGAATTACCGACAATATGTAAAGTAAAAGGACCTAGTGGCAACTAATGTGACATTTATTGGGCAACGTTTCGCTCACCAGGAAGCATTTATCAAGCCATACAAAAATACATGGACACAGATGGGTATAATAAAGGCTCAGAGTGAGGTGAAACTATGAGGTACCATTTCGATGTTCACTAGTGGTAGTATAGTAGTAGTAGTAGTAGTGGTAGTTGACAAAATTAATACAATAATGGTAGAGGCAATTAATACTACAAAGATAAAAGGATATAAAAGCATTACTTGGGTAACATAAAAATAGGTTGGACAAATATAAACTGGAATGGGCAGGTTTGTTTCCGTGTTCACTCACTGTGCTTTTGTGTATAGTAACAGTAGAGAGCTTATGTTATGGCAGGGTTTACTGTTTCAAGGAGGATTCTTGCTAAGACTTACGTAGATGGTGAAAGCTGCCGTTGTTTTGTTTAATTGTATTCGAAACAGCGATCAGTGCTGATTCAAGGCACTTGCGTGTGCGATAATGTCGCAAGTGCCTTGAATCAGCACTGATCGCATGTTTCGATATACAATTAAACAAAACAACGGCAGCTTCACCATCTCCAAGTCCTAGCAGAATCCTCCTGAAACAGTAACCCCTGCCCATCACATAGTCCTCTCCTGTTATACTACACAAAGCAACAGAGAGTGAACACTGAAACAACCTGCCTCTCCAGTTTATATAGTCCAACCTATTTTATGTTACCCAAGTAATAGCTGTTATATCCTTTTACTCATGTAGGAATTAATAGCTCTACCATATTGTATTACTTTGTCACTACCACTACTACTACTAAACTACTACCACTAGTGAACATCGAAATGGTACCTCACTAGTATTCACCTCACTGCCTAGCCTTATATACCCTCTGTGTCCTTGTATTGTTTGTAATGAGCTTGATAAAGCTCCGGAGAGCGAAACGTTTCCACAATACATGTCACATTAGTTGCACATGTGTCCCTTTTACTTGTACATGTTATAAAATTGTAAAATTGATCTAAACTTACAACACAAAAACACTTACAGATCACACATGTCATTCCCAAGCCGAGACAAGTGCAAACAAGTTGTAAAAATGCAATATTAGAAAATCATTAACTGCATGCAATAAACTGTAGTACTAAAAATGTTACTGCTGCAATAATTAATTCTAGGTGTTAGTAATACAATATAAATTCTACAGTGTTTATGTATCATGTAAGACAATAGTGATTGAAACTAGCTACAGACAACTAATGGATATAGCTTACAGACAATGATTCATCTTGTAAACAGTCAATGTAAACCTATCGGTATTGATAAATATAGTACAGACTGAGTAAATGTATTTTTCTTACTTATCCTTATGATTTTTCTTATAATTATTAATTTTCTCTTATTTTCTCTACATACTTTATTTAACAGTACAGTATATGATACTTAAAACAAACATAAGAACATAAACATAAAAAGGAGGAACACTGCACAGGCCTGTTTGCCCATACTTAGGCAGGTCTCTTTACAACATTTCATCCCACGTAACAAACATTCGCCCAACCCAATTTTTCAATGCTACCCAAGAAATAAGGCTCTGATGTGATCAAGTGCCCACTCAAATCCAACCCCTCTCACACATGGTATGTATAATCCAACCTCAAATTTGAAACTAAACCATCATCCGAGCTACAATCACCCAACAAGTATAACTGTTTTCCACTCATTCAACTACCCTATTTCCAAACCATACTTTACTATGTCCTTTCTAACTCTAAACTTATTATCTATTTTAATCCATTACAAGGTTCTCTCTTGGAGATATAGCCTCAAGACCTTGTTCATATCCCCTTTATTAATACCTATCTTCCACTTGTGATGAATGGTTTGAAAAACCGACAAGTTGAAGATTGAGACACTTATGCAGCATATGGGAATCCCCATTCAGGAAACGCCCGCCACACAGCGGCCTCACCAGCCCAACACAAAGAGGAAGGCGTAAGGAGAGAAGGAGCACGAGGCAATCAGCCCCTCAACCTGGAGTCGATGTGTTCAGTCCATCAATCTTGTAGAATGGACTGAACACATCGACTCCAGGTTGAGGGACCGACCACCCCACACTCCTCCCCTCCCCACGCCCCCCCCGTACCGGACCGATGAAGCCACCGTGCGGCGAAACGTTTCCCGAACAAAGACTCCCATATGCTGCATAAGTGTCTCTATCTTTCACTTATACACTTCGATCAGGTCTCCACTCATTCTTCGTCTAACAAGTGAATGTAACTTAAGAGTCTTCAATCTTTCTTCATAAGGAAGATTTCTAATGCTATGTATTAATTTAGTCATCCTACGCTGAATGTTTTCTAACGAATTTATGTCCATTCTGTAATATGGAGACCAGAATTGAGCTGCATAATCTAGGTGAGGCCTTACTAAGAACATAAGAAAGGAGGATCACTGCAGCAGGCCTCTTGGCCCATACTAGGCAGGTCCTTTACAATCCATCCCACTAACAAAACATTTGCCCAACCCAATTTTAATGCTACCCAAGAAATAATCTCTGATAACTCTATCTACTCATTTGCAAGTCCCAATCAGATCCAACCCTTCTCACTCATAAGAACATATAGTTCCTTGATAATGTGAGAAGTCACGAAAGTGCTTGGAATTTCACTATTTTTTCACAGTGGTTGTTTTGCATATTGTGATATCACCTGTTTACTGTGATTATATTGCAATAACATACAAGTATGTGTTAATTGACTGTTTATATTATCAGTAAGGCTCCCTGTCTATCTTCAAGCAGAGTGTAGCACTTTGTCTGGATTTTTGGGTTATCCTAGGTAATTTATACTACGTATACTTGTATTTATGTGCACCTGTGAGACAGAGATAGACAGACAGAGAGAAAGAGAGAGACAGATTGAAAGAGATAAAGAGACAGATAGACAAAGACAGAGACAGACAGATAGACAGAAGTAGACAGACAGAGATAGAGATAGAGATAGACAGAGATATAGAGATAGACAGATAGAGATCGACAGACCCTAAACTTGGGGTTAACATCAGTTTCCTCTAAAAGAGGAGTGTTAACCCTTTCAGGGTCCAGAGGCCAAATTTCATGCACACCAGGGTCCAAGAATTTAAAAAAAAAAAAAATATTTTTTCTTATGAAATGGTAGAGAATCTTTTTCTGAAAGTAATAAAACAAAAAGTACGAAATTTGATGAAAAATTGACGAAATTATGCTCTCGTGAATTCTGATGTGTCAGCGATATTTACGAATTGGCGATTTTGCCGACTTTGACTCCCATTTTAGGCCAATTACATTATTCCAGTTGACCAAATTATTAACTATTTCACTAGTATTACTTATGTTCTATCGATTGAGCACAAGAAATCGCCAAGTTAACTGTTTCAACTACAAAATAAAGTGATCGAAAATTGGTAATTTGGCCAATTTAACACAAAGTTCAAAATATTCCAATTTCAAAATAGGGTCCAGAATAAACAATGTAGGTTTTCCTGACACTAAACTAACATTTCCTCTGTTCATTAGTTACATTTTGAGGCTTTACAAATGAATTTCATTTTTATTTTTTATTCACATAATGAATTTTTATTCAAACCAAAAAATAGAAGATTTACTGTTATGCAATATTGTAATAATTGTTTAAATATCATCACCACATTTGTGAATGTATATTAGACCCACCAGCTGACGTGTATTAGACGTGTGAGGTCGTTTGTTTACTCTTGAACATCGGCAAAACTTTAACATTTCAGCTAATTTGAGCTCAGTTTCAAGCCATTTCCAGTGCTAAAACCAATCAAAATCGTCTCTATTTCTGTAATATGTCTCAATTCTATCAAATGAGACCAAGAAATCGCAAATACAACTTTAAAAAACATACGAGAAAACACTGCAAATTCGGTTTTAATAGAAAATCACGGTCTCAATTATTTTTCTCTCGTTATACACTGTGTGCTGCAGGATTTGTTTTATGTGGTGCACGCATATCACATAGATGTATTCTCTCTTATCTATGCCCAAATTTACCATTCACAGCTTATCAGAGTGAGCTGAGCTCATGGCGTAGATCTACGGCATGGACCCTGAAAGGGTTAATATGACATTACATCAGTGAATCCTTGGTGTTTGTAGCACTGTTTGCTCTAGCTGGCGCTCAATTTAACTGGCGCTCCCACAAAGTACTAAATGGTCCAAGATTTTTTTAAATCAAATCAAATCAAATCAAGTTTATTCTCTATAAGGATTACAATGCTGAGTTTACAGAATTTGGATATTGTGTTGTTTACATGTTTTAAAATACTAATTACAGAGGGGGCCACTAGAACACCTAGCATGGCTAGGCATTTCGGGCAGACTTAGGTTAATTCTGAGTGTTAGGAGCCATTCTATGCTGACAAGGCATCTCAGGCCAATCTTGCTAAATTTGAAGGCAGGAAAAATAAAACATATATACGTTTGGGGTGCTACGCGTAAGAACGTATATATACGTTTGGACCGTTTAAGAGTTAACTATTACATACAATTTTTTTCTGCTTGTGTCAGTAATTGCAAGCACCTGTAAAGACAGCCTGACTAGTCAGAGATCAGGCCACTGTTCCCAAATAAATGATCGAGCCTTCAGTATTTTCACTAATGATGCATTAGACGCGTGCAACACCTGGGTATCAATATTTTGAAGATATAAATATCAGGAGGAAAGAGGAGTGATTGGTGGAATGATGAAGTAAAGGGTGTGATAAAAGAGAAAAAGGTAGCTTATGAGAGGTTTTTACAAAGCAGAAGTGTTATAAGAAGAGCAGAGTATATGGAGAGTAAAAGAAAGGTAAAGAGAGTGGTGAGAGAGTGCAAAAGGAGAGCAGATGATAGAGTGGGAGAGGCACTGTCAAGAAATTTTAATGAAAATAAGAAAAAAATTTGGAGTGAGTTAAACAAGTTAAGAAAGCCTAGGGAAAATATGGATTTGTCAGTTAAAAACAGAGTAGGGGAGTTAGTAGATGGGGAGATGGAGGTATTGGGTAGATGGCGAGAATATTTTGAGGAACTTTTAAATGTTAAGGAAGAAACAGAGGCAGTAATTTCATGCACTGGTCAGGGAGGTATACCATCTTTTAGGAGTGAAGAAGAGCAGAATGTAAGTGTGGGGAGGTACGTGAGGCATTACGTAAAATGAAAGGGGGTAAAGCAGCTGGAACTGATGGGATCATTGACAGAAATGTTAAAAGCAGGGGGGGATATAGTGTTGGAGTGGTTGGTACTTTTGTTTAATAAATGTATGAAAGAGGGGAAGGTACCTAGGGATTGGCAGAGAGCATGTATAGTCCCTTTATATAAAGGGAAAGGGACAAAGAGACTGTAAAAATTATAGAGGAATAAGCTTACTGATATACCAGGAAAAGTGTACGGTAGGGTTATAATTGAAAGAATTAGAGGTAAGACAGAATGTAGGATTGCGGATGAGCAAGGAGGTTTTAGAGTGGGTAGGGGATGTGTAGATCACGTGTTTACATTGAAGCATATATGTGAACAGTATTTAGATAAAGATAGGGAAGTTTTTATTGCATTTATGGATTTAGAAAAGGCATATGATAGAGTGGATAGAGGAGCAATGTGGCAGATGTTGCAAGTATATGGAATAGGTGGTAAGTTATTAAATGCTGTAAAGAGTTTTTATGAGGATAGTGAGGCTCAGGTTAGGGTGTGTAGAAGAGAGGGAGACTACTTCCCGGTAAAAGTAGGTCTTAGACAGGATTGTGTAATGTCACCATGGTTGTTTAATATATTTATAGATGGGGTTGTAAAGGAAGTAAATGCTAGGGTGTTTGGGAGAGGGGTGGGATTAAATATGGGGAATCAAATTCAAAATGGGAATTGACACAGTTACTTTTTGCTGATGATACTGTGCTTATGGGAGATTCTAAAGAAAAATTGCAAAGGTTAGTGGATGAGTTTGGGAATGTGTGTAAAGGTAGAAAGTTGAAAGTGAACATAGAAAAGAGTAAGGTGATGAGGGTGTCAAATGATTTAGATAAAGAAAAATTGGATATCAAATTGGGGAGGAGGAGTATGGAAGAAGTGAATGTTTTCAGATACTTGGGAGTTGACGTGTCGGCGGATGGATTTATGAAGGATGAGGTTAATCATAGAATTGATGAGGGAAAAAAGGTGAGTGGTGCGTTGAGGTATATGTGGAGTCAAAAAACGTTATCTATGGAGGCAAAGAAGGGAATGTATGAAAGTATAGTAGTACCAACACTCTTATATGGGTGTGAAGCTTGGGTGGTAAATGCAGCAGCGAGGAGACGGTTGGAGGCAGCGGAGATGTCCTGTTTAAGGGCAATGTGTGGTGTAAATATTATGCAGAAAATTCGGAGTGTGGAAATTAGGAGAAGGTGTGGAGTTAATAAAAGTATTAGTCAGAGGGCAGAAGAGGGGTTGTTGAGGTGGTTTGGTCATTTAGAGAGAATGGATCACAGTAGAATGACATGGAAAGCATATAAATCTATAGGGAAGGAAGGCGGGGTAGGGGTCGTCCTCGAAAGGGTTGGAGAGAGGGGTAAAGGAGGTTTTGTGGGTAAGGGGCTTGGACTTCCAGCAAGCGTGCGTGAGCGTGTTAGATAGGAGTGAATGGAGACGAATGGTACTTGGGACCTGACGATCTGTTGGAGTGTGAGCAGGGTAATATTTAGTGAAGGATTCAGGGAAACCGGTTATTTTCATATAGTCGGACTTGAGCCTGGAAATGGGAAGTACAATGCCTGCACTTTAAAGGAGGGGTTTGGGATATTGGCAGTTTGGAGGGATATGTTGTGTATCTTTATATGTTTATGCTTCTAGACTGTTGTATTCTGAGCACCTCTGCAAAAACAGTGATAATGTGCGAGTGTGGTGAAAGTGTTGAATGATGATGAAAGTATTTTCTTTTTGGGGATTTTCTTTCTTTTTTGGGTCACCCTGCCTCGGTGGGAGACGGCCGACTTGTTGAAAAAAAAAAAAAAAAAAAAAAAATAAATATCCGTTCTCTTGTCTATGCTACAACTGAGGGACTGATTGCCTCATATCCTGCTCTCTACAGTTTTTTAGCATTATTAACCCTTTGGCTGTTTCCGACGTATAAATACGTCTTACGAGCCAATGTTTCTGACGTATTTATACGCATAAATTCTAGCAGCTTCAAATCAAGCAGGAGAAAGCTGGTAGGCCCACATGTGAGAGAATGGGTCTCCATGGTCAGTGTGCACCATATAAAAAAAATCGGGGAGCCAGTGGTGCATTGTGGGAATGCCATTTCAGTTGTCCTTTTTCAGCATGTCTAGCGGTAAGAAATATGTGATTCCCCAGCAAATCTGGGACTCTTCTCTTCCCAAGTGATGCTCTAACACAGATGGAAGTGTCAGTGAAGATCAATTTCATGATTTGGAGGAGTTTGAGACCAAAAGCAATGGAGGAGGAGGAGGGGGAGGAGGGGAGGAAGAGGAGGAGGAGGAGGAGGAGGAGGAGGAGGAGGGAAGGAAGAGGAGGAGGAGGAGGAGGAGGAGGAGGAGGAGGAGGAGGAGGAGAAGAGGAGGAGGAGGAGAGGAGGAGGAGGAGGAGGAGGAAGAAGAAGATGTAATAATATTGTTCCCTTGAAGCAAGAAAAAAAAAAGTCCACCCCATGACAGTGACAAGATAAGGGGAGATAACATCTGATAAGAGCTGACTTTGATGAGCGTAAAGGAGGGTAATATTACATGACCATCGCCCTCCCTTTGTTTTTGCTGTACACAAACATTTGTCTGTCTGTCTATTTGTCTGTCTGTCAAGCTCCCTGTCTGTCCATCTAGCTCTCTGTCTCAGAGAGAGCCACAAGACTGTGTCATCACGTTTACTCACATCTTCAAGCAGAGTATAGCACTTTGTCTGGATTTCTTGGGTTATCCTAGGTAATTTACACTATGTATACTTGTATTTATGTGTACCTGTGAGACAGAGATAGGCAGACAGATAGAAAGAGAGACAGATTGAAAGATATAGAATGAGGGAGAAAGATAATTAGATAGAATGGAGGAGGGGAAGCAGCATCCGACCCCATTGTTTTGACAGGGGGTAGGGGTAGTGACTAATGAGACAATATGTCACTTTGACAGCTGCTGACTTCTGACTCAAAACAATTATAAGCCACACACTCCCACACAAGACAAGGAGGAAGAAGAAGAAGAAGAAGAAGAAGAAGAAGAAGAAGAAGAAGAAGAAGAAGAAGAAGATGAAGAAGATGAAGAAGATGAAGATGATGAAGAAGATGATGAAGAAGATGATGAAGAAGATGATGAAGAAGATGATGAAGAAGATGATGAAGATGATGATGATGAAGAAGATGATGAAGAAGATGATGATGATGATGATGATGATGATGATGATGATGATGATGATGATGATGATGATGATGATGATGATGATGATGATGATGATGATGATGATGATGATGATGATGATGATGATGATGATGATGATGATGATGATGATGATGATGATGATGATGATGATGATGATGATGATGATGATGATGATGATGATTTTGTTTGTTTGTTTGTTTGTTTGTTTGTGTAAACAAGTTTTGTAAACAATATATTGATAATTATGTTTGTGTGCTTATTGTGTTGTATACAACGAGTGTATATATGTACATTGCACCTTACTTTGCCTATTGTGTTGTATACAACGAGTGTATATATATACATTGCACCTTACTTTGGTCTCATAGGCCACATAAGTTATGTGAAAAAATAAAATAGTGAAAAAAACAAAAAACCTTCAATTACAAGTAAACTAAAGTTTACTGGGTGAGCGGCAGTCGCCGCTGTTGCCATACGCGGCTCATTTTCTGCAAACTTCACGGCTCTATATCTCGGTAAGTACCGATGGCAAAATTTTTTTTTTTGGACTAAAACACTCAGAAAAATAATCTTAACATTTTCATAAGAAAAAATAATTTTTTTTTTTTTTTTGAATATTTGGCGACATAGAATGACAGTTTCAGAGAGGGGCCTGAAACAGTCAAAGGGTTAAAAAAAGTCACTGTTTTGTAAAAAAGCTTCAAAATAAAGATACAGTGGACCCCCGCATAGCGACTTTAATCCGTGCAAGAGGGCTGATTGTTATGCGAAATGATCAGTATGCGAATGAATTTTCCCCATAAGAAATAATGGAAATCAAATTAATCCGTGCAAGACGCCCAAAAGTATGAAAAAAAAAATTTTACCACATGAAATATACATTTTCCTACACACAAAGAGAAGGTTACATGCACAATAGTAGAGTAGTACATGCACAATATATGTTGTGCATGTACTACTCTACTAAATGAAGAATAAATGACACTTACCTTTATTGAAGATGCAGCAATGACTGATGAGACACTGTGTCCTGGGAGTGCCTTTTCCTCCTGAGTACTGTAGGGCCTGTTTGGCATTTTCTTCCAGAACAGGCCTTATCACACTGTGTATGCCACTACGATTCTTAAATCTCTCAAACCAACCTTTGCTGGCTTTAAATTCACCAATATGAGCACTAGTTCCAGGCATTTTTCCCTGTTCACCTGGGTGTTAGTCGACTGGTGTGGGTTGCATCCTGGGAGACAAGATTAAGGACCCCAATGGAAATAAGTTAGACAGTCTTCGATGACACTGACTTTTTTGGGTTATCCTGGGTGGCAAATCCTCTGGGGTTAATTGTTTCTTGGTATTCTCAATAAGCCACACCAACAACGGTGCTACAGCAGCAGCAGCAGCAGCTGACAGTGATACAGCAGCAGCAGACGATGCTACAGCAGCAGCAGACGATGCTACAGCAGCAGCAGACGGTACTACAGCAGCAGCAGATGGTACTACAGCAGCAGCAGCAGCAGCTGACAGTGCTACAGCAGCAGCAGACGATGCTACAACAGCAGCAGACGATGCTACAGCAGCAGCAGATGGTACTACAGCAGCAGCAGCAGCTGACGGTGGTACAACAGCAGCAGCAGCTGTACCACCAATAGTAGCGATGGTTGATTGGGGTTTATTATACAACCTGGCCAGCTCGGAGACACGCACTCCACTTTCATACTTATCAATGATCTTTTTCTTCATCTCTATAGTAATTTTCACCCTTATTGCTGTAGGGTTGGCACTAGAAGCTTTCTTGGGGCCCATGGTCACTTATTTTCCAGAAAAAATCACCAAAAACACTGTAATAATACGAAATGTTCCGATTGTATGCTTGGATGTTACCGCGGAGGCTGGCTGGTAAACAATGCCACCGGCGGCACATGTGAGGCTGGCTAAGGGCACACATTGGACGCATCTCGGACGAAGAGCGGTGAGCGGGTTTTTGGGCGGTATGCGAGGCAAAATTTTTGCGATAAAAGCGAGCGGTATGCGGATTGAACGGTATGCGATGTGTACGGTATGCGGGGGTCCACTGTAGGCAAGTGTTGCATGTGTCTTAACCTTTCAGGGTCAAGAGGCCAAATCTCAGAGTGACATCCAGGGTACAAGAATTTTCAAAACGTTTTGTTATTTTTTCTTATGAAATGGTAGAGAATGTTTTTCTGAAGGCAATAAATCAAGAAGTACAAAATGTGATGGAAAATTAATGAAATTACTCTCTCGCGAATTTTTATACATTAGCGATATTTGTGCATCAGCGATTTTGCTGAATTTAACTCCCATTTTAGGCCAATTACATTATTCCAGTTGACCATATTCTTAGCTCTTTCATTAGTACAGTGGACCCCCTAGTTTCGTGATTAAACCGTTCCAGAGAGTCTGCCGAATGTTGAAATTGCCGAATGGTGAAACCATTTTCCCCATAAGAAATACGTAATGGAAATAAAATTAATCCGTTCCAGACACCCAAAATTATTAAAATAAAATATATTTTTTTTTCAGATTAATAAAGATTTACATACTGAAAACAATGAGAAATCAAGTACATACATATATAAAATAATAATAACATTACACTTACCTTTACTGAAGACTTCTGGGTGGATGGAAGACGGGAGGAGGGGATAGGAGGAAGGTGTACACTATTGTTTGGAAGGAAAATCTCCTTCCATTAGGATTTCAGGTACCAAGTTCTTATCTGGGGTTACTTCCCTTCTTTGTTTTTTAAAGACACTGGGAACACCTTTAGAGTCACTGGACCCCTGTCACACAAAATATCTGTCCAGAGAGCTCTGTTTCTGGCGTTTCTTTAAGATTTGTCTGAAGTGGGACACAACACTGTCATTGTACATGTTGCCAATACAGCCTGCAAGAACTTAGGGCAAAGTTCATCTATACATGTTTGCACTTCAGTCCACTTTGCACAAATCTCCTTAATCTTTGAAGAAGGCTCCTTCCTCCATCTCTCTTCCTCCTCCTCTTCAGCAATTTCCTGAGCTGTGATCTCTTGCTGTTGCAGATGAAGCTCTTGCAGCTCTTCAGTGGTTAGCTCTTCCCTGTGGTCCTCCACCAACTCTTCCACATCCTTGCCACTCACCTCCAACCCCAGGGACTTCCCCAATGCCACAATAGACTCCACAACTGGCATAGGCTCCTTAGGGTCAGCCCCAAACCCTTCAAAATCCCTCTCTTGATTTCCTTCTTGAATTTGATCTTGTTCCTCGCTTTCTTTACCAAAGGGCTTTCACTAGCTTTCCTTGGACCCATGGTGACTTATTTAGCAGTTGCAAGCGCAAAAAATAAAGGATTATTATGAAATGTATTGTATGAACCCGCAGGGTGATGGTCACGTGCTGGTAAACAATAGCACACTGAGTGTGAATGGTGCGGGAGACTGGCTTTGTGTGCACGGTGATGGGCGGACGGGTACTGGACGGTCACCGAATCACAAGTCCAATCACGAACCGCGAGGCTAAATTTTGCCAAAAAAACTTGCCAAAAGTCGGATTTCACGAAAGTTGATGCCGGCGAAACTCGGGGGTCCACTGTATTACTTCTATTTTATCGAGTGAATACAAGAAATCACCCAGTCAACTGTTTCAACTACCGAATAAAGTGATCGGAAATTGGTAATTTGGCCAATTTAACACAAAGTTCAAAATATTCCAGTTTCAAAATACGGTCCAGAATAAACAATAGTGCCAATAATAGTGCCAGGAATGTTGACATTCCTGGCACTATTATTGACAATAACATTTCCTCTGTTCATTAGTTAAGTTTACAGGCTTTACAAATGAATTCCATTTTGATTTTTTATTCAATTAATGAATTTTTATTTACACCAAAAAATAGAAGATTTACTCTTATGCAATGTTGTAATAATTGTATAAATAATATCAGCACATTCGTGAATGTATACTAGACCCACCAGCTCATATTAGACTCGTGACAACATTTGTTTACTCTTGAACATCGGCCAAAATCGAACATTTCTGCTTATTTGAGCTCAGTTTCAAACCATTTTCTTTAATAAAACCAATCAAAATCATCTTACTTTTGTAATATATATTCCATTCTATCAAATGAGACCAAGAAATTGTGAATACAACTGTAAAAAACATACGAAAAAACACCACAAAGTCGCTATTTTAATCCAGGATTATGGTCAAATTTTTTTTTCTCTCATTATGCACTCCGTGCTGCAGGATTTGTTTTATGTGGTGCACACTTACCAAATAGATGTGTTCTCTCATATCTAGGCCCAAATTTACCGCTCACAGGTTATCTGAGTGAGCTGAGCTCATGACATAGATCTACAGTTTGGACCCTGGCTTCAAAGCTTAGATCTACGGCACGGACCCTGAAAGGGTTAATCGATCGGTTTTATGGCGCTGACTACTACTAATGTAATAATAATACTTGTAATATAGTGGACCCCCGGTTCGCGATGCTATCAGTATCCAATAAATCCAGTAGCCGATGCATTATATCACCAAAAATTTGCCTCGGTTCCCGTTACAAAACCTGGTATGCAATGCGATTTGTACGAGATGTGTCCACGTGTGGCCTGAACTGCCCCATGTGTGCCAGTGTTTCAAGCCAGCCAGTGTGCGTGCATCTAAGGATACATTCGGTACATTCCATATTATCCATAGTATCACTTTTTTGGTGCTTGTTTCTGCAAAATAAGTCACCATGGGCCCCAAGAAAGCTTCTAGTGCCAACCCTGTGGTAAAAAGGCTGAGAATTAGTATGGAAATTAAGAAAGATTTTGAAGGGTTTGGGGCTAACTCTGAGAAGCCTATGCCAGTTGTGGAATCCATTGTGCCTACTTCAAAGATTAAGGAAATGTGTGCTCAGTGGGTTGAACTACAAACCTTTATGGATGAAAATCCCCCTAACATAGCTATTGCAAGCTGTGCTGGTGACTATTACAATGACAATGTTGTGGTCCATTTTAGACAAATCTTAAAGGAACGAGAGGTACAGAGCTCTATGGGCAGATATGTTGTGCGACAGAAGTCCAGTGACTCTCAAGCTGGTCCTAGTGGCATTAAAAGAAGAAGGGAAGTTACCCCGGAAAAGGACTTGCTTCCTCAAGTCCTAATGGAGGGGGATTTCCCTTCTAAACAGTAGGTTCAACACTCTCCCCTCCTCCCATCCCATCAATCATCACCAGATCTTCATTAAAGGTAAGTGTCAATTATTCTATTGTTATTGTTGTTATTGTAATTATTCTATTGCATTAAACTTAATATTTCATGTGATAAAAGTTTTTTTTTTTCATACTTTTGGGTGTCTTGCACGGATTAATTTGATTTCCATTATTTCTTATGGGGAAAATTGATTCGCTTTCTGATAATTTTGGTTTACGATGAGCTCTCAGGAACGGATTAATATCACGAACTGGTGGTCCATTGTAGTTGATATTAGTAAAAAATTGTTGTTAATAAAGACACACAAGCTGTGAGTGTTGTTAATAAAGTAACCCAATAAAGTCACACAAAACCAACTTTACCCTTAAACGGTCAAAACGTATATATACGTTCTTAAGGGTAGCACCCCAAACGTATATATATGTTTTAATTTTCCTGCCTCCAAATTTGGCACGATTAGCTTGAGATGCCTGGTCAGCATAGAATGGCTTCTAACACTCTGTGTGTGCAGTATTAAAAAAATCTGGGACCACTTGGTACCTTGTGGGAGCACTAGTTAAATTGAGCACCATCTAGAGCAAACAGTGCGTCAAACACCAAGGATTCACTGATGTACTGTCATATTAACACTCCTCTTTTAAGAGGAAAGAGATGTTAACCCTAAGTCTAGGGTCTGTCGATTTCTGTCTCTGTCAATCTGTCTCTGTCTCACAGGTACACATAATAAATACAAGTATACGTAGTATAAATTGCCTAGGATAACCCAAAAAATCCAGACAAAGTGCTATACTCTGCTTGAAGATGTGAGTAAAGGTGATGACGAAGTCTTGTGGCTCTGAGACAGAGAGCTAGACAGATAGACAGGGAGCTTGACAGACAGACAAATAGACAGACAGAAATGTTTCCTCCCTCCCTCCCTCCCTCCCTCCCTCCCTCCCTCCCTCCTCTTCCTCCTCTTCCTCTTCCTCTTCCTCTTCCTCTTCCTCTTCCTCTTCCTCTTCCTCTTCCTCTTCCTCCTCTTCCTCTTCCTCTTCCTCTTCCTCCTCCTCCTCCTAGACAATAGTAAATAACCAAAGCATCATTGTTTTAATAAATTATTGCCTGTCTGAGAATATGTCTGTTTGCAGTTGGAGAGGAAGGAGAGGCCACAGGAAAGTCACAGATGGCTCTATCACGCATCCTGCCCACACTCCATCAAGTAGCATGTTACGTACAACGTGTACAGAAGGTGGCACATAATGTATTACACCAGATGACCTCGCTATATTCCCCTGAGAAGAAAGTTAATGGCTTTATTGATGTGTCTGAGGTTCACTTCCAGGTGAGCACTATCATGTTTTAAATAAAGAAATCAGTAACATGATGTACTATATACAGAGTCTTGTTAGCATGTACTACAGTATTGTACTACACTTTGACTGGTGAACCTTGGTGTTGTTATTCATTATTATGTAGAGGCAGACGCTGCTTATACATCAGGTTAGGTTCCAGGCTACCACTGTAAAGTCAAACATAGCCCTTTTTCAGTTACAAATGCATATAAAAGCATGATAACATGTTTACACTATCATATATCAAGTGAACAATAGAGCTTGGCCTAAAAAATACGTATATAGTACATACATTATTTTCCTTAAAATATTTTTTTTCTTAGCTTATAGTGAGTGGTGAATATATTTATTGTAGGACGTCTGAATAAATGAAGAATGGTTGTAACTGAAAGTCACTGCATTAGCAAAATGCTGTACAGTAGGGTCCCACTTATACGGCGGGTTAGGTTCCAGGCTGTCGCCGGAAAGCAGACATCGCCGGAAGGCAGAACTCCATTTTTCTCCATTTATAAATGCATATGAATGCCAGACAACAAGTTTACACTAAATTATATTAAGTTAGTAATAGAACTAGGCATTAAAAACACACAAAGTAAAATACAGTCACAGTAAATTCATTACTTATCTTAAATATTTGTAATCTTAATGTAGGGAGAGAGGTGAGTAGTACTTATTTGTAGGAAGTCAGGTGCAGGTAGCCCAGGTGTAGGTAGCACTGGCTCCCCGTCTCATACTTAATATACGATATTTAAAACATCCCAGAGAGGTAAAATACACATACAGTACACTCATTATTTACCTTAAAATATGCGTAGTCTTAATATAGGAAGAGAGGTGAGTAGTATTTATTTGTATAAGGTCAGTGTAGGTAGCCGGTAGGTGTATCCTGGGCTACACCTACCGGCTACCTACACTGTGGCCCAGAGCCATATTATTAACATCGACATGCCTTGTTCACTGAATTTAATAATTTCTAACAACTACCTTTAGATGCCATCATAAGCGAAGGTAAAAGTAATGAATAATTCATGCCGAAAATTGTAAACAAAAGCGGAGTGGGGGAGTGGCTGGGCTAAACGAAGATTCATACACGTTTTCTCTGATGGCTGAACAGAGAAAACGTAATGTTGTCCCTCCACCAGGCTCCAAAAGTATTATTATCAGAGCATATAAAATATGCAATAAATACCAGACAACAAGTTTACACTAACTTATATTAAGTTAGCAATAGAAATAGGCATTAAAAACACAATAAAAGGTAAGATACACACTGAGTACACTTACTTACCTTAAAATATTAATATTAATGTGTGAGAGGTGAGTGGCACGGTGTTTATTGAATAAAATCAGAATGGCACACCATCATCCTCTAACTTGGCACTTAAAGCAAGAGGCATACGACTTCTCTTTATATCACAGCTAACCTTAGACGCCATCGTCAATGAGAGCCAACTGGTTAACGAAAGAGTAAACGAGAGAGAGAACGAGATACAGAGTTGAGACAATGTAAGAACACAAACTGAACAGGTAGTGGACGATCAGTTGGTCAGGCGAAATAAATGCGTATTAATGTGTCTACTTTTAGTTCATTCACGTCCATTTGTAAGTTTGTAAAACATTTACCTCAATATTTTTTTATTTCAATAATAATTACCTCACAATACAAATACTCTTACATTGTGTACAAGTTAGTTCAGAATAAACAAACAGCAACACTATTTTTAGAGTGAATGAAGATAATAATAATAATAATAATAATGATAATAATAATAATAATAATAATAATAATAATAATAATAATATTATTATTATTAATTATAATAATAATATTAATAATAATAATAATAATTATTATTATTACTATTATTATTATTTATTATAAAAAGCACTAAACCCACAAGGGTCGTGAATTGCTATACATAGAGTAAAGGCATACGAAAAGAATATTTTTCTACAGTTACCCCCCAATGTTTGACTAGAGAAAACGGAATTCTTCCGACACTACCTACACAGCTGCTTTGTAAACAAATCTCATATTTACATTAATTTTTATTCTGAGTGTATGTATCATGTTCATATGCTATGTAATGGGTTTCATATATAATTTTGAGGAAAATATCATAGATGGATTACTGAAAATGCCTATATTGATGTAAAATAAGACATTTAGTGTGCCCAAGAGTGATTATTACGTAGTATTGGCGTCATGAGTAGAGAGAGACTTAGCGATTTTAATGTGTACCTGCACACCAGCACAGTGTGTATGTATATTTAGGTACAGGTACACATAAATATAATTATCAAAGTACTTATAAAATATGCAGTAACTTTAAAACACTTGAAATTTTGGAAAGTTTCCTGACATAATAGATGTGGTCACGGAAAATGTAAACAAACCTGGTGAGGAGTGCCGTATTTAAAAGACCGCTTGCTGTATAGCAAATTTTGGTCATAATTTGACATCGCCGTATTAGTGGAACGCCGTAAGGCGGGGCCTTACTGTATAGTAAAGTGCTGTAATGCGAAGTGCATTACAGTTCTATTTTTTTTTATTAACACTCTGGCTGATTCCCACCAAGGCAGGGTGGCCCGAAATAGAAAAACTTTCACCATCATTCACTCCATCACTGTCTTGCCAGAGGGGTGCTTTACACTACAGTTTATAAAACTGCAACATTAACACCCCTCCTTCAGAGTGCAGGCACTGTACTTCCCATCTCCAGGACTCAAGTCCGGCCTGCTGGTTTCCCTGAATCCCTTCATAAATGTTACTTTGCTCACACTCCAGCAGCACGTCAAGTATTAAAAACCATTTGTCTCCATTCACTTCTATCTAACACGCTCAGGCATGCTTGCTGGAAGTCCAAGCCCCTCGCTCACAAAACCTCCTTTACCCCCTCCCTTCAACCTTTCCTAGGCCGACCCCTACCCCGCCTTCCTTCCCCTACAGATTGATACACTCTTGAAGTAATTCTATTTCCCTCCATTCTCTCTGTATGTCTGAACCACCTCAACAGCCCTTCCTCAGCCCTCTGGACAACAGTTTTGGTAATCCCGCACCTCCTCCTAACTTCCAAACTACGAATTCTCAGTACTATACATGCTTTAATGACTGGTGAACCTTGGTGTTATCAGTCTCATTATTATGTACTACAGTACTGTACAGACTTTAATGGTTGGAGTTATCAGACTAGTAGTAGGATGTGGGTGCCCATTAAAGCTGATTGTAAGTTAAATCACAATTATGAAATAATTTTTCCATGATTGTAAAAATAGTCTACAGTTCTGGATTTATTGGATTTTGCCCATTAAATAACAAAATCAATATATTCATTGAGCTGCAACAATAAAACAGTTCTGTATTTAATAAATTTTGTATTTTGGTAATCAATTTATCCAGCAGAGCACAACACTAATTGTCCATTGTTTCCAAATATTTTCTGGCCACAGATTTTGTCTGCTAAATCTGAAATCGATTAAATCATACTTCTGTAAATTGTGGTTTGACTGGACTATATGCTGAAGTGATCATGATCAGAATGGTATGAATGTAACCTAAACAATATTGTGTTGTAGTGTTTGTTTCTGCTTAGACCTTACCACTCTTCAGTAGTGTAGGTTACTTTAACTCTGCTGAAAGGCTCTTGATCAAAGGTGTAGGAATTGTCCTCCTCCTCTTTGGAATGTAATATGTTATGCTCTCTGGTTGAAAGTTGGTACACACACCACTCTGGGAGGTACTACCATTTTATTACATGAGTGTGAAATGAAAGCCAATTAGATATTTTGCTCTGGCAGAATTATTGATCTTTTCTCTGTCTTGAACAAGTACAGTGGATCGTCGGTACTTGAACTTAATTCATTCCAGAAGGCTGTTCGAGTGCCGATCCATTCGAGTATCGAGCAAATTCTTCCCAATCAATTTTCTGTTTGATTGGTTGTTATCACTAATCTTCGTAGGCCCCATGGTGACTTATTTATACAATTAATAAAAAAAAAATAAGAATTAAGAAACACGAAATAGTTTACAACGAAGTTCTGGCAGGTTGTCTTTGTCTGGTCAAGTGCTGAACTTTGTCTGGTCAAGTGCTGAACTTTGTTTGGTCAGGTGCTGAACTTTGTTTGGTCAATTGCTGAACTTTGAGTAGGGAGCTGTTTGAGTACCGAGGTTCCAATGTAATCTTTATAACCTTTTACTTACAGTAAGTATACATATACCTCTGCTTTCCTGTATGTTCCTTAATACCAGTAATTCATTATTTTTTTTTTTAACACACCAGCTGCCTCCTACTGAGGCAGCTGGTGAACCAAGAAAGAAGAAGAAATGAAAGTTTGTCGTTTTACTTTCTTGCAGTCATGGTATTCTTACTTTCTTGCAGTTATGGTAACGTTACTTTCTTGCAGTTATGGTAATGTTACTTGCTTGCAGTTATGGTAATGTTACTTTCTTGCAGTTATGGTAATGTTACTTTCTTGCAGTCATGATATTGTTACTTCCTTGCAGTCATGGTATTGTTACTTTCTTGCAGTTATGGTAATGTTACTTTCTTGCAGTCATGATATTGTTACTTTCTTGCAGGCATGGTATTGTTACTTTCTTGCAGGCATGGTATTGTTACTTTCTTGTAGCCATATTATTGTTACTTTTGATAATTCAAGTTTTGTTAATAATATTTCTTGCTTGCAGGTTATATATGAGCATCTGGGTTTACTTCTGGCCACACTTATTACATTGGACGAAGTTATAATTAACAATTCAGTGTTACATGAGCACTGGGGAGCTTACCGGCGCTTGGTGCGCTCGGCCGGCTCAGACCAGAACAAGTTTGGCCAGGATAAAGCTGTGTTACAACCACTCGAGAAGATGCTGACTGATGTTGAGAATCTTGTCATGCAGGGAACGATGTTTTCGGTATGAAATTTTGGTGTAGTGTGTTTGCTAGTTTTGGAAATAGTGCTTGACACTAAATAGTAATTGAATCCATATATAAAGATAAAGATTTTATTTCTTTGCAAAGTTTACAGTGTGTGTGATCACAATTTTGATTGGCGAAGTACAAAGAAAGCCACTATCATGCCGAGGCATTTCGGGCAGACTAAACCTAATGCTTACAGACTCCTTAACCCTTTGACTGTCGCGGCCGTATATATACGTTTGCGAGGTACCGTGTTTGACGTATATATACTCATAAATTCTAGCGGCTTCAAATCAGGCAGGAGAAAGCTAGTAGGCCCACATGTGAGAGAATGGGTCTGTGTGGTCAGTGTGCACCACATAAAAAAAATCCTGGAGCACGCAGTGCATAATGAGAAAAAAAAAACTCCGACCGTTTTTTTAATTAAAATGCCGACTTTGTGGTCTATTTTCGTATAGTATTTGTGGTTGTATTCTCGTTTTCTTGGTCTCATTTAATAGAATGGAAACTATATTATAGAAATGGAGGTGATTTTGATTAATTTTACTATAAAAAGAACCTGGAAATGGAGCACAAAGTACAGGAAATGTTTGATTTTTGCCGATGTTCAAAAGTGAACAAATGATGTCATTGTCCAATAAATGTCCAAATAGCCATTCTAATACGCAGTCATGAATGGGTTGATGTAATTTTTACAATTATTACAGTATTGCAGTAGTCTGCATAACAGTAAATCTTCTATTTTTTTTTGAATAAAATTTCAAAATAAAAAGCAAGAGTAATATCACAGGGACCTGGAGACATGACTGATGAACAAAGAAAATGTTATTTTAGAGCCAGGAATGTCTGCATTGTTCATTCTGGACCTTATTTTGAAATTGTCGTATTTTTTAATTTTCGTGAAATTGGCCAAATTGCAAATTTCTGACCATGTTATTGGGTAGTTGAAATCGGTAAATGGGCAGTTTCTTGTACTCAATCGATAGAAAAAAATAGAGTTCTGAAGAAATAGTTATGAGTTTGGTTGACTGGAATAACGAAATTAGCCGAAAATAGGGCTCAAAGTGGGCGAAATTGCCGATTTTTAAATATCGCCGAAGTCGCTAACTTCGCGAGAGCGTAATTCCGTCAGTTTTCCATCAAATTTTATTTTTTTGGTGTCTTTACAATCGGGAAAAGATTCTCTATCATTTCATAAGAAAAAATAATTTTTTTTTTTTCGAATATTTTGCGACACCAGAAGCAACTTCAGGATTTGGCCCTTCGACAGTCAAAGGGTTAATGCTTGTGATTTTGACAGGAGTAAATTTTTATTATACATAATTTTTCTTATTGCAATAGAGGTAGGTAGTTGTTTATAGTAATTAAATTTATAGTTGAGATGAAGTATATAAAAAATTACAGTATTACAGTTTAGCACAATTTACAATAATGATATTGAAACAATTTTAAGTTTGAAGTAATAATTAAATAGTTGAGCAGTCATAAACTATTTAGGAGTTTTTTAAGTAACTGTTTTTTTAGTAACTGTTTGGTTAACCCTTTGACTGTCGCGGCCGTATATATACGTCTTACGAGGTACCGTGTTTGACGTATGTATACTCATAAATTCTAGTGGCTTCAAATCAAATAGGAGAAAGCTGGTAGGCCCACATGTGAGAGAATGGGTCTGTGTGGTCAGTGTGCACCATATAAAAAAAATCTTGGAGCACGCAGTGCATAATGAGAAAAAAAAAACTCCGACCGTTTTTTTAATTAAAATGCCGACTTTGTGGTCTATTTTCGTATAGTATTTATGGTTGTATTCTCGTTTTCTTGGTCTCATTTGATAGAATGGAAAACATGTTATAGAAATAGAGGTGATTTTGATTGATTTTACTATAAAAAGAACCTAGAAATGGAGCTCAAAGTAGGGGAAATGTTTGATTTTTGCCAATGTTCAAAAGTAAACAAATGATGCCATTGTCCAATAAATGTCCAACTAGCCATTCTAATATGCAGTCATAAATGGATTGATGTTATTTATACAGTTATTACAGTATTGCAGTAGTCTGCATAATAGTAAGTCTTCTATTTTTTGTTTGAATAAAAATTCAAAATAGAAAGCAAGAGTAATATCAGAGGGGCCTGGAGACATGACTGATGAACAAAGAAAATGTTATTTTAGAGCCAGGAATGTCTGCATTGTTCATTCTGGACCTTATTTTGAAATTGTCATATTTTTTAGTTTTCGTGAAATTGGCCAAATTGCAAATTTCTGACCACATTATTAGGTAGTTGAAATTGGTAAATGGGCAGTTTCTTGTACTCAATCGATAGAAAAAATGGAGTTCTAAAGAAATAGCTATGAGTTTGAGCAACTGGAACAATGCAATTTGCCGAAAATAGGGCTCAAAGTGCGCGAAATCGCCGATTTGTAAACAGCGCCGAGGTCTCTAACTTCGTGAGAGCATAATTCCGTCAGTTTTCCATCAAATTTCGTTTTTTTGGTGTCATTACAATCGGGAAAAGATTCTCTATCATTTCATAAGAAAAAATAATTTTTTTTTTTTTTTAAATTTTGCGACACCAGGAGACACTTCAGGATTGGGGGTTGCGACAGTCAAAGGGTTAATTTTGGGTGATGAGGTGATTTCTAAATAGGATCTTAAATTGATTTGCAGGCAGGGGCCCTTTAGTATGTTCTGGCAATGAATTCCAGATCTTCAGGCCCTTTATGTGCATAGCATTTTTGTATAGGAAGAGATGGACACAAGGGATATAAACGAGTGTTTTGTGCCTTGTGTTATGCCTGTGTGTTCTGTTGTAGTTATCAAGGAGGAGTTTGAGAGGAGGGTTCATGGTGGAGTATAATGTTCTGTGTGTGTAGTGGGCACAGTAATGTGTGTGGATGTTTTGTATTGCTGCTCCTCACTTTGTGATGGCTCGACTTACGATATTTGGACTTTTACAATGGTTCGATGGTATTGCACATTCGCTACTGTACATTTATTGATAAGATAAACTTGCATTCATTTCTTTACATTACAATGCTGGTATTTAGTTACACTAATTATTTGTGTACTTATTAAAGGATAGTAGTTATTTATTTATCATATTTGACTTAAGAATTTTCAACTTACGATTGGTTCATTGCAACATAGCCCCATTGTAAATCAGGGACCACTTGTATAATGTTTGAAATATTGTGTTATGTTGGCATATCTACCTTTAATACACAATACAATTAATAATGTACAAACTTGTGATCATTGCCTTTATGTTTCCTATTTATCTGTTTAAAAATAACGCAGATTTTTATTAAATTTTACTTAACTGGGCTGCTGTGCGTGACCTAGATGAAAGCCAACAAAATTTGAATAGGCCAAAATTCTACTCTAATGAAATGTGTTAATTCTTTCAGTCTATGAATTATGGTAATTTATTTTTATATAATGTTTGTTGATTCAGTTATTTGCACCATCATTTTGTCCCTTAGTCTGTGACGCGACAAAGTTATGAGTGCGATGGATTGACAGTGAGCAGGAACGGTGCGTTACGAGAGGAAATGATGAATGTTATATTAGGCTGGTGCAGCCAGGTGAGGATAAGCTTATAAATCTTTTTGTTCACTGTTATAAAGTTTGTCTCTTGGTAGCACTACATACAATGAAACCCCAAATATCAGCCATAATCCATTCCAGAAGGTCGGCGTAAATTTGAAACGGCCTAAATTCAAAGCAATGTTTCCGATAAGAATTAATGTAAATACAACTCATCCATTCCAGACATCCAAAAATAATTGTAAAGTTTAACTATAGTTTTACATACACAAAACAATGACAATTACATACAAATGAACATTTAAATCATTATTACATACCTGTATCGAAGACTCTTGTTGGCTTATGGAAGACAGGGAGGAGGAGAGAGGGTGAAGGAGAGGTTATTGTTTGGAAGAGGATTCCCCATCCATAATAACTTTAGGTATCAAGTCCCTCTCTGGGGTTACTTCCCTTCTTTGTCTTTTAACCCTTTCAGGGTTTCCGATGTACTAGTACGGTTTATGCACCAGGGTTATTGATGTCCTAGAACGCCTGAATTCTAGCGCCTTCAAATCTAGCGAGAGAAAGCTGGTAGGCCTACATATGAAAGAATGGGTCTATGTGGTCAGTGTGCGCAGTATAAAAAAATCCTGCAACACACAGTGCATAATGAGAAAAAAAAAAACTTTGATTTTTTGGATTAAAACAGCGACTTTGCACTGTATTTTTTTATAGAATGGAAGACATATTACAGAAACTGAGATGATTTTGATTGGTTTCACAATGAAAAGTACCTTGAAATTGAGCTCAAAGTAGCAGAAATTTTTTATTTTTACCAAAGTTCAAAAGTAAACAAATCATGCCAAGCGGCCAATACACGTCAACTGGTGAGTCTAATATTCTTTCACAAGTGCACTGATATTATTTATGCCATTTCTACACTAATGCAGTAGTCTGCATAACAGTAAATCTTCTATTTTTTGTGAGAATAAAAATTCAAAGTAGAAAGCAAAAGAAATGTAAGAGGGGCCTGGGGACGTGACTAACGAACAGAGAAAATGTTATTTTAGTGCCAGGAATGTCTGTCTTGCTTATTCTGAACCCTGTTTGGAAATTGGCATCTTCTGAAATTCGTGTGAAATTGGCAAAATTGACAATTTCTAATGACTTTATTGGATAGTTGAAAATGGTAAATGAGTGGTTTCCTGTATTCATTCTATAGAAAAAATGGAGTTCTAGCAAAATAAATATGATTTTTGTTGACTAGTACACAGGAATTGGCTGAAAATAGAGCTCAAAGTGGGCAAAATCGCCGATGCGTAAACATTGTTGAGACTGCTAACTTCGCGAGAGCATAATTCTGTAAGTTTTCCATCAAATTTCATACTTTTGGTGTCATTATGATCGGGAAAAGATTCTCTTATCATTTTATAGAAAAAATAATTTTCTTTTTTCCGAAAAATTTTCAACCCTGAGAACGAGTTTAGGAGAGGGCCTCTCAACCCTGAAAGGGTTAATGGCACTAGGATTAGCTTGAGAATCATGGACCCCTGTCAGACAAAATATCTGTCCAGAGAGCTCTGTTTCTGGCACCTCTTGAAGATTTGCCTGAAGTGGGACAAGGTTTTGTCACTGAACATGTTGCAGATATGGCTTGTTTCACCTTGGTCAGGGTGATATTTCTCAGCAAAAGCTTGCACCCTACTCCACATTGCACAAATCTCCTTAATCTCTGAAGAAAGCACCTCCTTCACTCTCTCTTCCTCCTCTGAAGCAAGTTCTTCAGCTGTGGTCTGTTGCTGTTCCAGTTGAAGGTGTTGCAGCTCTTAAGGGGTTAGCTCTTCCCTGTGGTCCTCCACACTCTTCCACTTCCTCGTCACTCACATCCAACTCTATGGACTTCCCCAAAGACAATAGATTCCACAACAGGCGTAGGGTCATCAGGGTCAGCCTGAAACCCTTCAAAATCCTTCTCGAGGACTCATTCTGGCCACAATTTTCTCCAAGAAGAGTTCGAAGTCCTTGAAATCACTCCCTACCAAGCCTTACCTATAAGGCTTATGCAGTTGTAGATATTGAAGTGATTCCTCCAGAACTCTCTTAGGGTCATCAGTTCAGTGTCCAAGGTCACTTCCAAGTACCTTTGAAACACTGCTTTTGTGTAGAGTTTTTTGAAGTTAGAAATGACCTACTGGTCCATTGGCTGGATAAGAGGAGTGGTGTTAGGAGGCAAGAACTTCACTGTTGTAATACTGAAATTTCTAGACAACTGGTCTACCAAATTTGGAGGATGAGCAGGAGCATTGTCCATTACCAGGAGGCACTTGAGTGGCAATTTATTTTCCTGGAGGTAATTTTTCACACTTGGGCCAACACTTCATGGACCCAGTCAATGAAAATTTGCCCTATGACCCATGCCTTATTGTTAGCCCTCCACATCACACACAATCTACTCTTGACAACATTGTTGTTCTTGAACACACTGGAATTTTCAGAGTGATACACCAGTAAAGGCTCCATCTTCAAATCCCCACAAGTGTTAGCACAGAACAAAAGAGTTAGCCTATCCTTCATAGGCTTGTGTCCTGGCAGTGCCTTTTTCTCTTATGTGATGTAGGTCCTCTTTTGCATTTTCTTCCAAAAGAGGCCTGTTTCGTCACAATTAAACACTTGTTGGGGATGGAATTCTTCAATCTATACGTACCCCTTGAATTCCTGCACAAATTTTTCAGCCGCATGTTTGTCTGAACTTGCAGCCTCACCATGCCTTACAACACTGTGTATGCCACTACGCTTCTTAAATCTGTCAAACCAGCCTCTGCTGGCCTTAAATTCACTGACATCAGCACTAGGTCCAGGCATTTTCTTTACGAGATCCACATGCAACTGCCTTGCCTTTTCACAAATAATCATCTCTGAAACACCATCTCCCGCTAACTGTTTCTTGCTGATCCACAAAAACAACAACTCCACATCTTCCATTGTTTGTGATCTCTTTTTCGTTAACATGTTTACCCCTTTCTCCACATCAGCTTCCTTGATTTGTTCTTCTTTGCCAGGATGGAAGTGATTGTTGATTTGGATTTCCCATACATCCTGGCAAGTTTCAGCACCCGCACACCACTCTCATATTTTTCAGTAGCTTCTTTCTTAAATTCCATCATGTTTCTCACTTTCTTTACCAAAGGAACTTGACTAGGAACTTTCTCTGGGCCCATGATGGCTTATTTCACAGTTGCACTTAACCCTTTCAGGGTCGAGAGGCCCTCTCCTAAACTTGTTCTCAGGGTCGAAATTTTTTTGGAAAAAAACATTTTTTTTTCTTATGAAATGATAGAGAATCTTTTCCTGATCATAATGACACCAAAAGTATGAAATTTGATGGACAACTTATGGAATTATGCTCTCGCGAAGTTAGCGGTCTTGACGATGTTTATGCATCGGCGATTTTGTCCAATTTGAGCCCTATTTTTGGCCAATTTCATTGTACTAGTCAACAAAAATCATATCTATTTCACTAGAACTCCATTTTTTCTATCGAGTGAGTTCAAGAAACCACCCATTTACCAATTTCAAGTATCCAATAAAGTGGTCAGAAATTGGCAATTTTTCCAATTTCACACAAATTTCAGTAGATGTCAATTTCCAAATAGGGTCCAGAATAAGCAAGACAGACATTCCTGGCACTAAAATAACATTTTCTCTGTTCATTGGTCACGTCCCCAGGTCCCTCTTACATCTCTTTTGCTTTTCACTTTGAATTTTTATTCTCACAAAAAATAGAAGATTTACTGCTGTGCAAACCACTGCATTAGTGTAGAAATTGTATAAATGATATCAGTGCCTTTGTGAAAGAATATTAGACTCAACAGTTGATGTGTATTGGATGCTTGGCATGATTTGTTTCATTTTGAAATTTGGTAAAAATTGAATATTTCTGCTACTTTGAGCTCAATTTCAAGGTACTTTTCATTATGAAACCAATCAAAATCATCTCAATTTCTGTAATATGCCTTCCATTCTATAAAATGAGACCAGGAAAACTAGAATACAACCATAAATACCATACGAAAATGCACTTCAAAGTCGCTGTTTTAAACCAGACACGCGGTGGGAGTTTTTTTTTTTTACTCATTATGCACTGTGTGCTGCAGGATTTTTTTTATACTGTGCACACTGACCATATAGACCAATTCTTCCATATGTAGGCCTACCAGCTTTTTTTTTACTAGATTTGAAGGTGCTAGAATTTTGGTGTTCTAGTACGTCAATAACCCTGGTGCGTAAGCCGTACTGGTACGTCAAAAACCCTGAAAGGGTTAATAAACAAGCACAAAAACTAATGGATTTTATGGAAATGTTTGGATGAATGCACGGAGTATAAGCTCATTCGCCAAGAGACACAGGGAGACTGACTCACCTACGTGCGGCGTCCTGGCGGGAGGCTTGCTGACTCATATAATACGGCCAGTTTGCGAGGCACCGGCCAAAATATGGAGCAAAATTTCCGCCCAAAAATTGGCCTAAATACGATTCGTCTGATAAACACAGTGGCTGATATTCGGGGTTCCAGTGTACAAGGTTCTCAGGTAACAAATGAATGCTTGGTGTTGCAATTAACAAACATGTTGCATGAATAGTGCTCCAAGTAGTCCTCCATGTTGCATGAAGTGGTCCAACTGATGAACATTTTTAGATACATTGCATTGCAAGTAACAAACATGTTGTATTTATAGTGTTTGCACTGTGGGGCAGTTTTTATTCCGTACACACTCGCCACACAGACCCATTCTCTCATATCTAGGCCAAAATTTACAGCTCACAGCTTATCTTAATGAGCTGAGCTGATGATGATGAACTATAGAAGGGACCCTGAGCTCAATAATAATAATAAAAATAATAATAATTTTATTTTAGCATGGTACATGTTTATACAAAGGAGTATAACAATTGGGTGTTCATGCCAAAAGCTCCTTTATATGCAGAGCATTTTGAGCAAACTAAAGACTGACTTAAGGCAATAACAGTGCAGTAATTGTGCATATGGTTATTAGGTGAGTTACAATGAATACAAGAAAATTGAATATTCTCTATGTTCATGCTATATGGCTTTAATAAGTTTGGCAGAGAAGAATTACAGTTTTGATGATGGACCCTGAGCTCACTGATGGACCCTGAGCTCACTGATGGACCCTGAGCTCACTGATGGACCTTGAGCTCACTGATGGACCCTGAGCTCACTGATGGACCCTGAGCTCAGTGACAGACACTCAGAGGGTTTATAAAGCTTCACGCAGTTTTAGAGCTTTATCATGTTGTCTGTGACTTAATAAAGAAGACTTAAGCTCTTCACAGAGTAAAATATCACATACTAAAAAAAATAATAAAAGCTGCTGTTATTGATTCTTGGAGGTTGTGTTCCTTCATGATGGAGGCAGACAGTCTTTTGATTCAAGAAGTTTGAGCTGCTATTATTGACTCTTGGAGGTTGTGTTCCTTCATGATGGAGGCAGACAGGCTTTTGATTCAAGAATTTTGAGCTGCTATTATTGACTCTTGGAGGTTGTGTTCCTTCATGATGGAGGCAGACAGGCTTTTGATTCAAGAAGTTTGAGCTGCTGTTTTGGATGTAATGTAATTACCTGTCATTTCTGCAGTGCTTCCTGGGGGTTCAGCACTGCTGAATGTACTTTTACACTGCACAAAGAATCACTGTTAATTTACAGTGTGCTGTGAAGATTATTTTAGCACTGCTTATTTCAGGTCAGCACAAGTCACCTGGAGGCTCATTTCTGGTGAAGGTTCTTAATTCAAGGAACTGGACCTGTCATCCAATTTCTTGAATCAAGTCTGAATACCTTCCATTCCACTAGACACTGATGACCTCTATGGGTTTAGTGCTCCCTATGAATGTGCTGCTGCTGTTGCTTGTTACAAAAAATGCGATTCTAAAAGCTTAGAGATCTCCAGTGAATGCTAGAAAGGACTGCCCTTCTAGCATCCAGCCTGTTACTGGGTTTTCGTAACAATTAGTCAGTATCCTTGTCCAATTATCCATTAGAATTCAGTATGATTCAATAGTGCTTCAGGATTACAACTGGTAGGCTACTAACTAGAGAAATTAAAATTTAATAAATTTATTAAGTCTAGAGGTATATTATCAAATTAAATTAAATTAAATTAATCACAGTAATCAACAAAATAATAATACAGGTCTCCCTCAACATTCACGTTTTCAACTTTCACAGGCTTCACACATTCGCGAATTCCCAACCGCCAAATTCCCAACCGCCAAATTCCCAGCCACCAAATTCCCAGCTCCAAATCATATTTAAGTTTCCCGCCACCTGCGAGTCCCTACTACCCTCCCTCCGACCCCAGCAACTGGTAGCCAGCCCTCCCACCACTCAGTGTGGCGAGTGTTTTGTTTGTTCATTATTTGCTATTAAACTACAGAATAAATAATGTCAACTCATTCTTTCTTTCTTTCAACACACCGGCCGTATCCCACCAAGGCGGGGTGGCCCAAAAGGAAAAACGAAAGTTTCTCCTTTTACATTTAGTAATATATACAGGAGAAGAGGTTACTAGCCCCTTGCTCCCGGCATTTTAGTTGCCTCTTACAACACGCATGGCTTACGGAGGAAGAATTCTGTTCCACTTCCCCATGGAGATAAGAGGAAATAAACAAGAATAAGAACTAGAAAGAAAATAGAAGAAAACCCAGAGGGGTGTGTATATATGTGCTTGTACATGTATGTGTAGTGTGACCTAAGTGTAAGTAGAAGTAGCAAGACGTACCTGAAATCTTGCATGTTCATGAGACAGAAAAAAGGACACCAGCAATCCTACCATCATGTAAAACAATTACAGGCTTTCGTTTTACACTCACTTGGCAGGACGGTAGTACCTCCCTGGGCGGTTGCTGTCTACCAACCTACTACCTTGATGTTATTAATAATATGTACTATTATTTATAATTTTTTTTTTTTTTTTTTTTTTTTTTTTTTTATCACACTGGCCGATTCCCACCAAGGCAGGGTGGCCCGAAAAAGAAAAACTTTCACCATCATTCACTCCATCACTGTCTTGCCAGAAGGGTGCTTTACACTACAGTTTTTAAACTGCAACATTAACACCCCTCCTTCAGAGTGCAGGCACTGTACTTCCCATCTCCAGGACTCAAGTCCGGCCTGCCGGTTTCCCTGAACCCCTTCATAAATGTTACTTTGCTCACACTCCAACAGCACGTCAAGTATTAAAAACCATTTGTCTCCATTCACTCCTATCAAACACGCTCATGCATACCTGCTGGAAGTCCAAGCCCCTCGCACACAAAACCTTCTTTACCCCCTCTCTCCAACCTTTCCTAGGCCGACCCCTACCCCGCCTTCCTTCCACTACAGACTGATACACTCTTGAAGTCATTCTGTTTCGCTCCATTCTCTCTACATGTCTGAACCACCTCAACAACCCTTCCTCAGCCCTCTGGACAACAGTTTTGGTAATCCTGCACCTCCTCCTAACTTCCAAACTACGAATTCTCTGCATTATATTCACACCACACATTGCCCTCAGACATGACATCTCCACTGCCTCCAGCCTTCTCCTCGCTGCAACATTCATCACCCATGCTTCACACCCATATAAGAGTGTTGGTAAAACTATACTCTCATACATTCCCCTCTTTGCCTCCAAGGACAAAGTTCTTTGTCTCCACAGACTCCTAAGTGCACCACTCACTCTTTTTCCCTCATCAATTCTATGATTCACCTCATGTTTCATAGACCCATCCGCTGACACGTCCACTCCCAAATATCTGAATACATTCACCTCCTCCATACTCTCTCCCTCCAATCTGATATTCAATCTTTCATCACCTAATCTTTTTGTTATCCTCATAACCTTACTCTTTCCTGTATTCACCTTTCTGGGTATTTATAACATATATGTTATTAAATACATACATGTTAATAATAATACATGTTATTAATAATAACATGCACTATTATTATTTATAACATATGTTATTAAATACCACTGCCTCAACCGCTGAATTATTGTGAAATGTTTGGAAGAGCAGGGAGACTAATGTTCACTCTAGCATAAACAAAGTCACACTGACGATGTGCCAACCACTCCCTAGTATTTTTGTACTATTTCCTTCCTCAATTATATCGTATTTATTATTATTATTATTATTATTATTATTATTATTATTATTATTATTACTATTGTTATTATTAGCAATAGCAGAAATGTTCGATTCTTTGCTGTGTTCAAGAGTAAACACATGATGTCACCGTCTAATACTTTTCCTAATAGCCATTCCAATATGCAGTCATGAATGGGTTTACATTATTTATTCTGTAGTTTAATAGCAAATAAAGAACAAACAAAACTCACCACACTGAGTGGTGGGAGGGCTGGCTACCAGTTGCTGGGGTCGGAGGGAGGGTAGTAGGGACTCGCAATGGTGGAGGCATTATTGGAGGCAGTGGTGGAGTCTGTGGTATTTAATAACATACATGTTATTAACATACATGTTATTAAATAACATACATTACTAAAGCATAACATGTATATATTTAGTACAATTTATGACGTTTTCATGTATTTTATGATTATTCATGGTTCAACAAGTTAAGGAAGCAGTATTGTAATATATTTCCTTACAATATATTGGGGCACCAAATATTCACGGTTTTTCAACATTCGCGAGGCTCTTGATTCCCTAACCCTCGCGAATGTTGAGGGAGACCTGTAATCACTTCTCTCGTATACAATAGTATTGTGCTGAAAGCACATATCACATTTATAATTCTTAAGTACCGTCTGGTACATTAACATTTAATAAGATATTACAAATATGTACAAGTAAGTTTGTGTGTATATGTGTAAGTGCTCTAAGTAGATCGCTATGTCTCAAGACTCGACTAGACTTAAACAAGTGACTGACAAAGTCCTCAAATAAACTAACTTCTTGACCAACTGGCAGTCAGAACAGTCTGCTTGAACAATAAAAAGAATGCTAAGCCCAATAGCAATATAACAAGCAACTGCGACACAGAATCAGGAACAAGGAGATAATATAACGACACTAAGTAGGGACCATCAGCAGATCCTCCACAAAAGTCATAAAACTCCCATACTACTGAATCTAAGTTCAGCATAAGAAAATCACCGACTGTGATAATACACAGATACCAGTACAAGTTAGGTCAGAAGCTATGGCTCAGGACCTGAGTTGCTCAGAGTGTCTTTGCGACACAACCTCAGTACAACGTCGAAAATCACTAAGTCTATACAATGTTCTGTGAACAGAGTTCTACAGAACTAACAAGAATAAAGAGACAGACAATCTGTCCAACCACCAAGCGAGTCTAGACCAGACTGAATACTTCAGGCGAGGTGAGGACACCCCCCCTCGATCACGTGATAGCTCCGTGGACAGCTGCAGCTCAGAACAGAAGCCGGCAGTCTAACGAGCCACAAGCGATAATTAGAGTAGTTAGACAATCAAGACTTGAACTGAGCACATAATATGTTACATCCTACCTAACAACATAACTAAGTCAAATAATAATATAAAGTCATATATTTACGATTTAGTTATTATCGCAAATATAAGCAATATAAAATTATATGAAAAGGTAATATACATTATATTCATAATCATAATATACATTATATATATTGCAACCCATTCAGGGGTTGCTGGTGGTGGTGGCGGTGACGGCGGCGGCGGCGGCGGCGGCGGTGGCAGTAGTAGTAGTAGTAGTAGGGAAGCAACAACCATCCTGTGGTAGTAGGTTGGTAGACAGCAACCACTCAGGGAGGTACAACCATCTTGTGGTAGTAGGTTGGTAGACAGCAACCACCCAGGGAGGTACTACCACAGGACAAGTTAGGCGCGCTCAGGCCGCAAGTGGACGCATCTGGAATGGAACGAATTGCGTTGGGCGAGTTTTTCAGCGCTAGGCGAAGCAAAATTTTTGCATTAACCCTTTGACTGTTTTTGACGTATAAATACGTCTTACGAGCCAATGTTTCTGACGTATATATACTCAATAATTCTAGCGGCTTCAAATCAAGTGGGAGAAAGCTGGTAGGCCCACATGTGAGAGAATGGGTCTGTGTGGTCAGTGTGCACCACATAAAAAAAATCCTGCAGCACACATTGCGTAATGAGAAAAAAAAAACTCTGATCGTTTTTTTGGAATAAAACGCCGACTTTGAGGTGTATTTTCGTATAGTATTTATCATTGTATTCGCGTTTTTCATGGTCTTAGGTGATAAAATGGAAAACAATATTACAGAAATAGAGATGATTTTCATTACTTTTACGATGAAAACGACCTTGAAAACTAAGCTCAAAGTAGCGAAAATGTTCGATTTTTACCAATGTTGAAGAGTAAATAAATCACACCACACGTCCAATACACGTCAACTAGGGAGTCTAATATTCTTTCACTAGTGCACTGTATTATTTATACCATTTTTACAATAATGCAGTCGTCTGCATAACAGTAAATTTTGTATTTTTTTGTATGAATAAAAAATCAAAATAGAAAGCAATAAAATATAAGAGGGGCCTAGAGATGTGGACTAATGAACAGAGCATATGTTATTTTAGTGCCACGAATGTCTACCTTGTTTATTCTGGACCCTATTTTGAAATTGGCATCTTTTTTATTTTGCGTGAAATTGGCCAAATTGCCAATTTCTGACCACCATATTGGGTAGTCCAAATTAGTAAATGGGAGGTTTCTTGTACTCAGCTGATAGATAAAATGGAGTTCTAAAGAAATAGCTATGAGTTTGGTCAACTGGAACAATGGAATTGGCTGAAAATTGGGCCCAAAGTCGGCGAAATCGCCGATACGCATATGTCGCCGAGACCGCTAACTTCGCGGGACCATAATTCCACGAGTTTTCGACCAAATTTCGAACTTTTGGTGTTATTACCATCGGGAAAAGATTCTCTATCATTTCATAAGAAAAAATAATTTTTTTTTTTTCAAAAATTGAGCGACATAGAATGACAGTTTCAGAGAGGGGCCTGAAACAGTCAAAGGGTTAAAATGTATCGCTAGCCGGATTTAATGTTATGCGATGCGTTCATTAGGTAAAGGTCCACTGTACAGTGGACCACTTGCGGCCTGAGCGTGCCTCATTTGCCCAGTGGGTGTCAGTGTTTACAAGCCAGCCACTGCGGTCGCATCCAAACATACAATCGGAACATTTCATATTATCACAGCGTTTTTAGTGATTGCACCTGCAAAATAAGTCACCATGGGCCCCAAGAAAGCTTCTAGTGCCAACCCTACAGCAAAGAGGGTGAGAATTACTATGGATATGAAGAAAGAGATCATTGCTAATTATGAAAGTGGAGTGCGTGTCTCCGAGCTGGCCAGGTTGTACACAAAACTCCAATCAACCATCGCTACTATTGTGGCCAAGAAAACGGCAATCAAGAAAGCTGTTCTTGCCAAAGGTGCAACTTTGTTTTCGAAACAGAGATTGCAAGTGATAGAAGATGTTGAGAGACTGTTATTGGTGTGGATAAACGAAAAACAGATAGCAGAAGATAGCATCTCTCAAGCGATCATATGTGAAAAGGCTTGGAAGTTGCATGACGATTTAATTAGAAAAATGCCTGCAACTAGTGGTGATGTGAGTGAATTTAAGGCCAGCAAAGGTTGGTTTGAGAGATTTAAGAATCGTAGCGGCATACATAGTGTGATAAGGCATGGTGAGGCTGCCAGTTCGGACCAAAAAGCAGCTGAAAAATATGTGAAAGAATTCAAGGAGTACATAGAGAGTGAAGAACTGAAACCTGAACAAGTGTTTAATTGTGATGAAAGAGGCCTGTTTTGGAAGAAAATGCCAAACAGGACCTACATTACTCCAGAGGAAAAGGCACTCCCAGGACATAAGCCTATGAAAGACAGGCTTACTCTGTTGATGTGTGCTAATGCTAGTGGTGATTGCAAAGTGAAGCCTTTATTGGTGTATCACTCTGAAACTCCCAGTGTTCAGGAAATACAATGTCCTCAAGGCTAATTTGTGTGTGATGCGGAGGGCAAACAGTAAAGCATGGGTCACTAGAGACCTTTTCTATGACTGGTTACACCATGCATTTGCCCCCAATGTGGAAAATTACCTCCTGGAAAATAAATTGGACCTTAAGTGCCTCCTGGTATTAGACAATGCTCCTGGTCATCCTTCAGATGTGGCAGAGCGATTTTCTTGGGACATGAGCTTCATTAAGGTGAAGTTTTTGCCTCCTAATACCACTCCTCTCCTGCAGCCCATGGACCAGCAGGTCATTGCAGACATCAAAAAACTCTACACAAAAGCTATGTTTGAAAGGTGCTTTGTAGTGACCACAGAATCTCAATTGACTCTTTTAGAGAGTTTTGGAGAGATCACTTTAGCATCCTCAGTTGTGTAAACATTATAGGTAAGGCTTGGGAGGAAGTGACTAAGAGGACCTTGAACTCTGTTTGGAAGAAACTGTGGTCAAAATATGTAGACAAAAGGGATTTTGAAGGATTTGAGGCTAACCCTGAGAAGCCTATGCCAATTGTGGAATCAGTTGTGGCATTGGGGAAGTTCTTGGGGTTGGAGGTTAGTGGGGAGGATGTGGAAGAGTTGGTGGAGGAGGATCTTCTTCAACAGCACGAGGCCAGACCTGAGGAAACTGCTCCGGAGGAGGGGATAGAGAAATTGAGGAAGTTGCCTACTTCAAAGATTAAGGAAATGTGTGCAATGTGGCTTAAAGTGCAAACCTTTTTTGATGAAAATCACCCTCACAACTATTGCAAACCATGCTGGTGACTATTACACTAACAATGTTGTGAAACACTTTAGGAATGTCATAAAGGAACGGGGGGTACAGGCCTCTATGGACAAATATGTTGTGTGACAGAGGTCCAGTGACTCTCAAGCTGGTCCTAGTGGCATTAAAAGAAGGGAAGTAACCCTAGAAAAGGACTTGACATCTCAGGTCCTAATGGAAGGGGATTCCTCTTTTAACCCTTTGAGGGTCGACAGGCCCTCTCCGAAACTCGTTCTCAGGGTCGGCCAAATTTAAAAAAAAAAAAAAATTATTTTCTCTTATGAAAAGATAGAGAATCTTTTCCCGATCATAACGACACCAAAAGTTTGAAATTTGATAGAAAACTTACAGAATTATGCTCTCGCAAAGTTAGCGGTCTCGGCGATGTTTACGGATCGGCGATTTTGCCCACTTTGAGCCCCATTTTCGGCCAATTTCACTGTACTAGTCGACAAAAAACATGAATATTTCGCTAGAACTCCATTTTTTCTATCGAATGGGTGCAAGAAACCACCCATTTATAAATTCAACTATCCAGTACAGTGGTCAGAATTTAGCAATTTTGCCAATTTCACACAAATTTCAAAAGATGCCAATTTCGGAATAGGGTCCAGAATAAACAAGAAAGACATTCCTGGCACTAAAATGACATTTCCTCTAGTCATTAGTCACGTCTCAAGGCCCCTCTTATATTCTTTTGCTTTCCACTTTGAATTTTTATTCTCACAAAAAATATAAGATTTACTGTTATGCAGACTACTGCATTAGTGTAAAAAATGGTATAAATATTATTGGTGCACTTGTGAAGAATAT
>NC_069467.1:25886976-25958504 GCF_026875155.1 Cherax quadricarinatus
TTTGGGGTGGACTTTTTTTTTTTCTTGCTTAAGGGAACAATATTATTACATCTTCTTCTTCCTCCTCCTCCTCCTCCTCCTCTTCTCCTCCTCCTCCCTCTTCTCCTCCTCCTCCTCCCTCCTCCTCCTCCTCTCCCCCTCCCTCTTCCTTCCCTCCTCCTCCTCCTCCTCCTCCTCCTCCTCCTCTTCCTCCCCTCCTCCCCCTCCTCCTCCTCCATTTTGCTTTTGGCCCTCAAACTTCCTCCAAATAAATGAAAATTTGATCTTCACTGACACTTCCATCGTTTTAGAGCATTCACTTGGGAAGAAGAAGAGTCCCAGATTGCTGGGAATCAATATTCTTACGTAGCATGCTGAAAAAGGACAACTGAAATGGCTTCCCCACAATGCACCCGGTCCCCGATTTTTTTATATGTGCACACGACCATGGACCCATTCTCTCACATGTGGGCCTACCAGCTTTCTCCGGCTGATTGAAGCTGCTAGAATTTATGCGTATAAATCGCCCAGAAACATTGGCTCGTAAGACGATTTATAGTCGAAAAACAGCCCAAAGGGTTAATAATGCTAAAAACTGTAGAGGCAGGATATGAGGCAATCAGTCCCTCAGTTGTAGCATAGACAAGAGAACGGATATTATTTTTTTTTTTTTTTTTTTTTTTCAACAAGTCGGCCGTCTCCACCGAGCAGGGTGACCCAAAAAGAAAGAAAATCCCCAAAAAGAAAAACTTTCAATCATCATTCAACACTTTCACCACACTCGCACATATCACTGTTTTTGCAGAGGTGCTCAGATACACAGTCTAGAAGCATTAACATATAAAGATACACAAATATCCTTCAAACTGCAATATCCAAACCCCTTTCTTTAAAGTGCAGGCTTGTATTCCATTTCGGGCTCAAGTCGACTATATGAAAAAAACCCGGTTTCCTGAATCCCTTCATTTTACCTGCTCACACTCCAACGATCGTCAGGTCCCAATACCAATCGTCTCTTTCACTCCATTAACACGTCAGACCTTGCGGAAGTCCAAGCCCCTTACCCACAAAATATCCCTTTCCCCTCTCTCCAACCCTTTCGAGGACGACCCCTACCCCGCCTTCCTCCCCTATAGATTTATATGCTTTCCTGTCTTTTCTACTGTGATCCATTCTCTCTAAATGACCAAAACCACCTCAACAACCCCTCTTCTGCCCTCTGACTAATACTTTTATTAACTCCACACCTTCTCCAAATTTCCACACTCCGAATTTTCTGCATAATATTTACACCCACACATTGCCCTTAAACAGGACATCTCCGCTGCCTCCAACCGTCTCCTCGCTGCTGCATTTACCACCCAAGCTTCACACCCATATAAGAGTTTTGGGTACTACATACTTTCATACATTCCCTTCTTTGCCTCCATAGATAACGTTTTTGACTCCACATATACCTCAACGCCCCACTCACCTTTTTTCCCTCATCAATTCTATGATTAACCTCATCCTTCATAAATCCCTCCGCCGACACGTTTAACTCCCAAGTATCTGAAAAAATCACTTCTTCCATACTCCTCCTCCCCAATTTTTATATCCAATTTTTTTTATCTAAATCATTTGACACCCTCATCACCTTACTCTTTTTCTATGTTCACTTTCAACTTTCTACCTTACACACATTCCCAAACTCATCCACTAACCTTTGCAATTTTTCTTTAGAATCTCCCATAAGCACAGTATCATCACAAAAAGTAACTGTGGCAATTCCCATTTTGAATTTGATTCCCCATAATTTAATCCCACCCCTCTCCCAAACACCCTAGCATTTACTTCCTTTACAACCCCATCTATAAATATATTAAACAACCATGGTGACATTACACATCCCCGTCTAAGACCTACTTTTACCGGGAATAGTCTCCCTCTCTTCTACACACCCTAACTGAGCCTCACTATCCTCATAAAAACTCTTTACCCGCATTTAATAACTTACCACCTATTCCATATAAATTGCAACATCTGCCACATTGCTCCTCTATCCACTCTATCATATGCCTTTTCTAAATCCATAAATGCAATAAAAACTTCCCTATCTTTTATCTAAATACTGTTCACATATATGCTTCAATGTAAACACGTGATCTACACATCCCTACCCACTCTAAAACCTCCTTGCTCATCCCAATCCACTTTCTGTCTTCCTCAAAATTCTTTAAATTTAAACCCCCTACCGTACATTTTTCCCTGGTATACTCTAAGCTTATTCCTCTATTTTTTACGTCTCTTTTGTCCCCTTTCCCTTTTTAAAAGGGGACAAAACTCTCTTGCCAATCCCTAGGTCCCTTCCCCCTCTTTCAACATTTATTAAACAAAAGTCCAACCACTCCAACCTATACCCCCCCCTCTTTTAATTTTTCTGTCAGATCCCATATTCCCTGCTTTCCCCTTTTTCTTTTTACTAAGCCTCACGTACCCCCCACACTTACATTTGCTCTTCTTCACCCTAAAGTGGTATATTTCCCCCTGACCATGCTTAAAAATTACTGCCTCTGTTTCTTCTTAACTTTAAAATTCCTCAAATTTTCTCGCCATCTCCCCAATACCCCATCTCCCCATCACAACTCCCTACTCTGTTTTAACGAAAAACCCCTTTTTTTCCCTACTTTTTAATTTTTTTAACCACCCCAAAATTTTTTTTTTCTTATTTTCATTAAAATTTTTTGAAGGCCCTCTCCCCCTATCATCTGCTCTCCTTTTGCCCCTTTTCCACCACTCCTTTCCCTTTCTTTTACTCTCCTATACTTGCCTTTTTTATAAACTTCTGCTTTGAAAAAAACCTTTCCAAACACCTTTTTCTCTTTTTCACCCCCTTTTACTTCATCATTCCACCAATACTCCCTTTCCTCCTATATTTTATCTTCAAAATTGATCCCGGGTGTTCCCCGGTCTAATCACATTAGTGAAAATACTGAAGGCTCGACCCATTTATTTGGGAACAGTGGCCTGATCTCGACTAGTCAGGCTGTCTTTCGGGTGCTTGAAATTACTGACAAAAGGGAAAAAAAATTGTAGTAATAGTTAACCTTAAAGGGCCAAAAGTAATATACTTTTCTTACGCGTAGCACCCCAAACGTATATTGTTTTATTTTTCCTGCCTTCAAATTTAGCAAGTTTGGCCTGAATGCCTTGTCCATAGAAGGGCTCCAAAACATCAGAATTAACCAAAGTCTCCCCGAAATCCTACATGCAGGTGTTTTAGTGGCCCCCTGAAATTTAGTTTTTTAAAACATTAAAAAACAAAATTCCCAAAAATTCTGTAAACCGCATTGAAATCCTTTAGAGAATAAACTTGTTTGATTTGATTTGTTTTAAAAAAAAACTTGGACCTTTAGTACTTTGTGGGAGCGCCAGTTAAATTGAGCGCCAGCTAAGCAAAAGTGCTACAACACCAAGGATTACTGAGTAGTATATTCCCCTTTTCGGGGTCCATGCCGTAGATTAACCCCATGACTCAGCTCACCTGAAAGCTGTGAATGGTAAATTTGGGCTAGAAAAGAGAGAATAATCTATTTTGAATGCGTGCAACCACTAAAAAAAATCCTGCCCACACAGGTAAAACAAGAAAAATTTTTGAGACCGGATTTTCTTTTAAAAACCCGAATTTGCAGTGTTTTCTCGTTGTTTTTAAAGTTGTTTTTGCGATTTCTTGGTTTTTGATGATTAAAAAGGACATTTACAAAAAAAGACTTTTTGTTGGTTTTAGCACTGGAAATGGTTTAAACGACTAAAATTTAGCTGAAATTTTAAAGTTTTGCCGTTTCAAGAGTAAACAAAGACCTCAACGTTTTACACGTCAGCTGGGGTCTAATATAAAACACAAATGTGGGAGATATTTAAAAAAATTTTTACAATATGCATAACAGTAAATCTTTTATTTTTTTTGGGTTTAAAAAAAAATTTATTATTGGGTAAAAAAAAAAAAAGAAATTCATTTTTTAAGCCTCAAAATTAAATAATGAACAGAGGAAATGTTATTTATTCAGGGAAAAACCCACATTGTTTATTTTGGACCCCATTTTGAAATTGGAAAATTTTGAACTTTGGTTAAATTTGGGCCAAAAATTTCCCAAATTTTCGATACTTTTTTTGTAGTTTTAAACAGTTAACTGGCGATTTCTTGTGCTCAACGATAAACAAAGTAAATACTAGTAAATGTTAATAATTTTGGGCAAGGAATAAGAATTGGCCTAAAATGGAGTCAAATCGGAAAATCGCCCAAACGTAAATATCGCTGACACTCAGAAAACACGAGAGCAAATTTTTGTCAAATTTTTTATCAAATTTTTTGTACTTTTTGTTTATTACTTTCAGAAAAAAATTCTCTACCATTTTAAGAAAAAAAAATTTTTTTTTTTTTTTTTAAATTTTTGGACCCCGGTGGCATGAAAATTTTGGCTCTGGACCCTAAAGGGTTAACCTCCTCTTTTTGAGGAAACTGATGTTAACCCCAAATTAGGGGCTGTCGATCTCTATCTGCTATCTCTATATCCTGTCTTTTATCTTATCTCGTCTGTCTCTTCTGCTTCTGTCTGTCTCTGTCTTTTTCTACGTCTCTTTATCTCTTTCAATCTGTCTCTCCTTTTTCCCCTCTGTCGCTATCTCGCTCACGGTGCACATAAATACAAGTATACGTAGTATAAATTACCTAGGGGTAACCCAAAAAAACCCGACAAAGTGTACACTCTGCTTGAAGATAGACAGGGAGCCTTTCTGAAATATAAACAGTAATTAACACTACTTGTATGTTATTAATAAATCACAGTAAACAGGGGAATCCAATAGAAAACAACCACTGGAAAAAAATAGTGAAATTTCCCAAAACTTCGTGATTCTCACATTACAAGGGAATATATGTTCTTATGATGAGAAGGGTTGGATCTGATTGGGGCTTGCAAATGAGTAGATAGAGTTATCAGAGATTATTTTTTGGGTAGCATTAAAATTGGGGTTTGGGGAAATGTTTTGTTAGTGGGATGGATTGTAAAGGCCTGCCTTATGGGCCAAGGGGCCCGCTGCAGGATCCTCCTTTTTATGTTTTTAGTAAGGCCCCACCAGATTATGCCCCCTCAATTCTGGTCTCCCTATTTCAGAATGGGCATAAATTCGTTAGAAAAAAATTCGCTAGGATGACTAAAAATTTAATACATAGCATTAGAAATCTTCTTATGAAGAAAGATTGAAGACTCTTAAGTTACATTCACTTGTTAGACGAAGAATGAGTGGAGACCTGATCGAAGTGTATAAGTGAAAGATAGAGACACTTATGCAGCATATGGGAGTCTTTGTTCGGGAAACGTTTCGCCGCACGGTGGCTTCATCGGTCCGGTACGGGGGGGGCGTGGGGAGGGGAGGAGTGTGGGGTGGTCGGTTCCCTAAACCTGGAGTCGATGTGTTCAGTCCATTCTACAAGATTGATGGATGAACACATCGACTCCAGGTTGAGGGGCTGATTCCCTCGTGCTCCTTCTCCCTTACGCCTTCTCTTTTGTGTTGGGCTGGTGAGGCCGCTGTGTGGCGGGGCGTTTCCTGAATGGGGATTCCCATATGCTGCAAAAGTGTCTCAATCTTCAACTTGTCGGTTTTTCAAACCATTCATCACAAGTGGAAGATGGTATTAATAAAGGGATATGAACAAGTCTTGGGGATATCTCTCCAAGAGAGACCCGTAGTAATGGATTTAAATTAGATAAGTTTAGATTTAGAAAGGACATAGGAAAGTATTTGGTTTGGGAAATGGGGTAGTTGATGAGTGGAACAGTCTACCTAGTTGGGTGATTGAGGCTAGGACTTTGGGTAGTTTCAAATTTAGGTTGGATAAATACATGAGTGAGAGGGGTTTGGATTTGAGTGGGACTTGCACATCAGAGCTTATTTCTTGGGTAGCATTGAAAATTGGTTGGGCAAATGTTTTTTTAGTGGGATGAATTGTAAAGGACCTGCCTAGTATGGGCCAACAGGCCTGCTGCAGTGTTCCCCCTTTCTTATGTTTTATGTTCTTATGTATGTTATAAGTATCATATACTGTACTGTTACAAAAAAAGTATGCTAGAGAAAATAAAATATTATAAGAAAATCATAAGGAAGAAAAAATACATTTACAGTACTGTACTATATTTATCAATACCATAGGTTTAATAGACTGTTACAAGATGAATCATGTCTGTAGCTATATAAATATTGTCTGTAGCTATATCAAAAACTATTGTCTTACATGATACATAACACTGTAGATATTATATGTATTACTAACACTAGACATTAATTATTACAGCAGTACATTATGTACTACAGTTAATTGCATGCAGTTATGTTTTTAATATTGCATTTTTACACTTGTTTGCACTTGTCTCGGCTGTGAATGGCACCATGTGTGATCTGTAAGTGTTTTTGTGTGTAAGTTTAGATCAATTTTACAATTTTTTTAACATGTAAAGTAAAAGGAACAATTTGCAATAATGTGACATTTATTGTGGCAACGTTTCGCTCTCCAGGAGCTTTATCAAGCCATTACAAACAATACATGGACACAGAGGGTATATAAAGGCTCAGAGTGAGGTGAATACTAGTGAGGTACCATTTCGATGTTCACTAGTGGTAGTAGTAGTAGTAGTAGTAGTGGTAGTGACAAAAAAGTAATACAATTTTGGTAGAGCAATTAATTCCACATGAGAAAAAGGGGATATAAAAGCTATTACTTGGGTAACATAAAAATAGGTTGGACAAATATAAACTGGAATGAGGCAGGTTGTTTCAGTGTTCACTCTCTGTGCTTTGTGTAGTATAACAGGAGAGACTATGTGATGGCAGGGTTTACTGTTTTCAGGAGGATTCTTGCTAAGACTTCGGAGATGGTGAAGCTGCCGTTGTTTTGTTTAATTGTATTCGAAACAGCGATCAGTGCTGATTCAAGGCACTTGCGCACTTTCCGCACACGCAAGTGCCTTGAATCAGCACTGATCGCTGTTTCGAATACAATTAAACAAAACAACGGCAGCTTCACCATCTCCGAAGTCTTAGCAAGAATCCTCCTGAAAACAGTAAACCCTGCCATCACATAGTCTCTCCTGTTATACTACACAAAGCACAGAGAGTGAACACTGAAACAACCTGCCTCATTCCAGTTTATATTTGTCCAACCTATTTTTATGTTACCCAAGTAATAGCTTTTATATCCTTTTACTCATGTACGAATTAATTGCTCTACCATATTGTATTACTTTTGTCACTACCACTACTACTACTACTACTACTACTACCACTAGTGAACATCGAAATGGTACCTCACTAGTATTCACCTCACTCTGAGCCTTTATATACCCTCTGTGTCCATGTATTGTTTGTAATGGCTTGATAAAGCTCCTGGAGAGCGAAACGTTGCCACAATAAATGTCACATTAGTTGCACTTGTGTCCTTTTACTTTACATATTGTCGGTAATTCTACCAACTTTATTACAATTTTATAACAGATTTGTATACAGAGTAGAACCCCCGTATCTGTGGGCTATACATTCCAAGGACTTGCCACGTATACCCAAACTACAGATAGTAGCAAATGCTACATTCGTTTTTCATTTACATACGTATGATGTTGGGTTTTGGAGGGGTGTAGGGATGGAGGTTGGAAGCAATGAGGTATGATGGTGACCATGTGGGAAGCAGTGTTGGTGGCCTAATGTGGGTGGTTGTGTTGGTGGCCCAGTATGGGTGGTAGTGTGGATGATGGGTGACTAAGCGAGTGACTGTGCAGTTGGTGTGGGCAGTAATTTGGGCGGCTGATGGCTACATGACTAGGATTGTAGATGGCATGTTAGCGTGTGTGGGCCATGAAAACATGGGTAAGGTGTGGGTGTGGGGCTGTGGGAGTGGGGCAGTGAGGGCTAGAAGCTGTGGGAGTGGGGCAGTGAGGGTTAGAAGCTGTGGGTGAGTGGTGAGTGAAAGCATGAGTAAGGTGTGGGGCCATATGAGTTTGAAGCTGTGGGGGAGTGGTGAGTGAAAGCATGAGTAAGGTGTGGGGGCCATATGAGTTTGAAGCTGTGGGGGAGTGGTGAGTGAAAGCATGAGTAAGGTGTGGGGGCCATATGAGTTTGAAGCTGTGGGGGAGTGGTGAGTGAAAGCATGAGTAAGGTGTAAATAAATGGTATAAAATACCGACACAATGGAAATATAAACACAAATGCAGTATAATGTGATCCTTTATTGACAACGTTTCACCCACACAGTGGGCTTTTTCAAGTCACACACGGATCTACCTGGGGTTGGAAGGTACGAGAGTATTTATAGTCATGTTGAGGTCAGGTGGAGAATGCTGCAGCTGATGATCTACCGGGTGGGGTTATAGAGTCTTGGGTAGCTTGGCAGGGGTATTGGACAAGTTTTGGGTAGACCTTCTGCAGTGTTCTATGTTCTTATGTGGGATAGCGATGAAGAAGTTTCTAGGCGAGTGGTTCAGCTATGTTATAGAAGCCATTGTTCTGGTTGAAATTGTTGGTTGTAGAGATGAGCGATGATTCCAGGATTCTTCTGTATTGAGTGTTGTCTTCTGTGGCTATAAGTCTTGAGTTTCTGTAGTTAACTAAATGGTTGTGTGAATTGCGATGTTGTACACAGGCATTCCTTGTATCGTCAGTCCTGCTTGCATATTGGTGTTCTGAAATACGTGTTTGGAGGTCTCTTGAGTTTCGCCCACATATAATTTGTTGCAGTCATTACAAGGGATTATGTATACCCCTGCAGAGGATGGAGGCTTGTCCTGTCTACTACTGGTGATGTCCTTGATGGTCGTGGTTGTGGAGGTAGATACTTGGAATGATGTTTTGGCAAAGATGTTGGAAACATGTTTGGCAATGGAGTTGGTTGGGAGGACTATGTATCTCTTCTCGGCAGTGTCTTCTCTGGGTGTGTTGAAGATGTTTAATGCCCGCCGTCTGCAGTCTCTGATGAAGTGACGAGGATAGTGGAGTTTAGAAAATACTTGTTCAATTATAGTGCATTCTTCCTCAAGGAACTCATTGCTGCAGATTCTGAGTGCACGTAGGAAGAAGCCTATAATTACACCACGTTTGGTTTTGGTGTCGTGGTGAGAGTAGAAGTGGAGAAGATCGTTTTGGTTGGTGGGTTTTCGATAGACTTTAAAACGAAGTTCGTTGTCAGCTTTGCAGAGCAGAACATCAAGGAAAGGAAGAGTGTTGTCGACTTCTTCTTCAAGTGTGAACTGGATTGAAGGCTCGACCTGGTTGAGCTTGTCTTGGAGAGCTTGAACGTTGAAGCGTTTGGGAGTTATGAGGAGAATGTCGTCAACATAACGGAGCCAGGTGACAGACGAAGGAATAATGGTGGAGAAACGTTCGGCTTCTAGATGTTCCATGTATAGGTTCGCCAGGACTGCACTGAGTGGCAAACCCCATGGGTAGTCCAAAAGTCTGCTGAAAGAGGTGATTTTCGAAAGAGAAACACGTAAAGCCAACACATAGTTCAACAAGGTCGATGAAATCGCTGGCTGGAATGGGAAGATCAAGTGAATCGTCAATTTTCCTGCGCAAGAGATCGATGGCTTGTGTAGTAGGTACTTTGGTGAATAGGGAAGTCACGTCAAGACTGGAAAGTTTCTTGTTCCTGATGTTGATGTTGCGAATGCTATTGAGAAGATCACCCGAGTGTTTGAGATTTTGCTGGACTGATAGTGCCCAAGAGTTTAGAGAGGTGTTTTGCGAGAATTCCTGAGAGCTGGTGGGGAGCACTGCCTATTCCAGAGGATATGGGCCTCAGTGGGATACCAGGCTTGTGAGTCTTTGGCAGGCCATACATTCTGGCAGGTCGGGGGTTGCGGGGCATGGTGTGCAGAAGTTTCTTCCCTTGTTCTGAGCCCCTCAGAATGCGGAGAGTCCTTTGAAGAAAAGTTTTAGTAAGGTTGTCCACTTGGTTAGTTGTGAGAGGTTTGTAGGTATCTGGGTCATTAAGTAGATTGAGCATTTTGTTCCTGTAATCGTCAGTGTTCATGATAACAACACCACCTCCTTTATCAGTGGTGGTGACCCTGATGGTCGTGTCTTCTGCAAAAACCTTTGAGTGCATTGATGTAACGTCGAGGTATGACTGGGGAGCTGCGTGTTGAGATGGCTGCTGAGATGATGCCTTGAAGATAGCCTTTTTGGAAGTCGGAGTCATTGTGTCTGTAGTTTTTGGCGATGAAATTGAGGTCTTGTTTAGGTTTTGTAATTCCTGTTGCGAATTTGAGGCCTAAGCTGAGGGCTTCAGTTTCTGTGGTTGACAGTGGACGAGATGAAAGATTTTGAATAATTTCAGGTCTTCCTAAACTTTTCCAATTACTATTATCGCAGAGTGTTTGTAGTTTCCTAGCAAGTCTGATCTTCTGTTGAACATTCGCTGTGGTAACTCTGCTGCGAATGATTTCGTTGTCATCGCTTGTCCAGTCTCGTTCCGAGGTTACGCAAATTTATCCAACTTAAATCCATTATTCCTGGTTCTTACCTGGTTCGACACCCTCAGTACTTTATTACTTTATTAATTGTATTCGAAACAGCGATCAGTGCTGATTCGAGGCACTTGCGTCTGTGGAAATTATTCCTTCGTCTGTCACCTGGCTCCGTTATGTTGACGAGATTTTCCACGCATCCACAACTCTGTTAGAAAACCAGTACTTACCTATGTCCTTTCTAAATCTAAATTTATCCAACTTAAATCCATTATTCTGCTTCTATCAACTTTTCTGTACCTGACTGAAGAAGCCTACTGTGTAGGCGAAACGTTTCACAAATGTTACACGACCTATGACTGCTGCACCTCTCCTGCCAACGGTTTATTTGACTAAAGTTAAAGTCTCCTAGAATTACTACATTATCGTGCCTTGTGTCCCTAACAATTTCCTCCCAACCCAGCCGTTCTCACTAGTAGAGGTTGTCGAAGTTGATGGTCTGTATCAAGATACCCTTGTGTTGCAGTGTCTGACAGTAGTAGACAGGACAAGCCTCCATCCTCTGCAGGGGTATACATAATCCCTTGTAATGACTGCAACAAATTATATGTGGGCGAAACATCAAGAGACCTCCAAACACGTATTTCAGAACACCAATATGCAAGCAGGACTGACGATACAAGGAATGCCTGTGTACAACATCGCAATTCACACAACCATTTAGTTAACTACAGAAACTCAAGACTTATAGCCACAGAAGACAACACTCAATACAGAAGAATCCTGGAATCATCGCTCATCTCTACAACCAATAATTTCAACCAGAACAATGGCTTCTATAACATAGCTGAACCACTCGCCAAGAAACTTCTTCATCGCTATCCCACATAAGAACATAGAACACTGCAGAAGGTCTACTCAAAACTTGTCCAATACCCCTGCCAAGCTACCCAAGGCTCTATAACCCCACCCGGTAGATCATCAGCTGCAGCATTCTCCACCTGACCTCAACATGAATATAAATACTCTCGTACCTTCCAACCCCAGGTAGATCCATGTGTGACTTGAAAAAGCCCACTGTGTGGGTGAAACGTTGTCAATAAAGGATCACATTATACTGCATTTGTGTTTATATTTCCATTGTGTCGGTATTTTATACCATTTATTTCCATCGTGTCAAACACTGCAGTAGAAATGGATCCTTCACACAGAGAATACCTGGACCTTCTTCTAAAAGCTTACTCACTTCGCAACAGACACAATTTTCTTCGTGATTGCATCCAAGAAATGGTCTTACCAAGATCTACTCCTCCTCAAATTGCCAACATCAAACCACCTTTCTCCGCTACAGCTCGGACCTACCTTGAAGAGTGTGCAGATGACTTAAACAATGCTACAAAGGAAGCTTTTCTCCAAGCCAGAACACTAGGCACAACACTCCGGGGCAACATGAACAGACGCACCGCCGAAATCATTCGCAGCAGAGTTACCACAGCGAATGTTCAACAGAAGATCAGACTTGCTAGGAAACTACAAACACTCTGCGATAATAGTAATTGGAAAAGTTTAGGAAGACCTGAAATTATTCAAAATCTTTCATCTCGTCCACTGTCAACCACAGAAACTGAAGCCCTCAGCTTAGGCCTCAAATTCGCAACAGGAATTTACGAAACCAAAACAAGACCTCAATTTCATCGCCAAAAACTACAGACACAATGACTCCGACTTCCAAAAAGGCTATCTTCAAGGCATCATCTCATCAGCCATCTCAACACGCAGCTCCCCAGTCATACCTCGACGTTACATCAATGCACTCAAAGGTTTAGCAGAAGACACGACCATCAGGGTCACCACCGCTGATAAAGGAGGTGGTGTTGTTATTATGAACACTGACGATTACAGGAACAAAATGCTCAATCTACTTAATGACCCAGATACCTACAAACCTCTCACAACTAACCAAGTGGACAACCTTACTAAAACTTTTCTTCAAAGGACTCGCCGCATTCTGAGGGGCTCAGAACAAGGGAAGAAACTTCTGCACACCATGCCCAGCAACCCCAGACCTGCCAGAATGTATGGCCTGCCAAAGACTCACAAGCCTGGTATCCCACTGAGGCCCATATCCTCTGGAATAGGCAGTGCTCCCCACCAGCTCTCAGGAATTCTCGCAAAACACCTCTCTAAACTCTTGGGCACTATCAGTCCAGCACATCTCAAACACTCGGGTGATCTTCTCAATCGCATTCGCAACATCAACATCAGGAACAAGAAACTTTTCAGCCTTGACGTGACTTCCCTATTCACCAAAGTACCTACTACACAAGCCATCGATCTCTTGCGCAGGAAAATTGACGATTCACTTGATCTTCCCATTCCAGCCAGCGATTTCATCGACCTTGTTGAACTATGTGTTGGCTTTACGTGTTTCTCTTTCGAAAATCACCTCTTTCAGCAGACTTTTGGACTACCCATGGGTTCGCCACTCAGTGCAGTCCTGGCGAACCTATACATGGAACATCTAGAAGCCGAACGTTTCTCCACCATTATTCCTTCGTCTGTCACCTGGCTCCGTTATGTTGACGACATTCTCCTCATAACTCCTAAACGCTTCAACGTTCAAAGCTCTCCAAGACAAGCTCAACCAGGTCGAGCCTTCAATCCAGTTCACACTTGAAGAAGAAGTCGACAACACTCTTCCTTTCCTTGATATTCTGCTCTGCAAAAGCTGACAACGAACTTCGTTTTAAAGTCTATCGAAAACCCACCAACCAAAACGATCTTCTCCACTTCTACTCTCACCACGACACCAAAACCAAACGTGGTGTAATTATAGGGTTCTTCCTACGTGCACTCAGAATCTGCAGCAATGAGTTCCTTGAGGAAGAATGCACTATAATTGAACAAGTATTTTCTAAACTCCACTATCCTCGTCACTTCATCAAGACTGCAGACGGCGGGGATTAAACATCTTCAACACACCCAGAGAAGACACTGCCGAGAAGAGATACATAGTCCTCCCAACCAACTCCATTGCCAAACATGTTTCCAACATCTTTGCCAAAACATCATTCCAAGTATCTACCTCCACAACCACGACCATCAAGGACATCACCAGTAGTAGACAGACAAGCCTCCATCCTCTGCAGGGGTATACATAATCCCTTGTAATGACTGCAAAAAAATTATATGTGGGCGAAACATCAAGAGACCTCCAAACACGTATTTCAGAACACCAATATGCAAGCAGGACTGACGATACAAGGAATGCCTGTGTACAACATCGCAATTCACACAACCATTTAGTTAACTACAGAAACTCAAAAACTTATAGCCACAGAAGACAACACTCAATACAGGAAGAATCCTGGAATCATCGCTCATCTCTACAACCAACAATTTCAACCAGAACAATGGCTTCTATAACATAGCTGAACCACTCGCCAAGAAACTTCTTCATCGCTATCCCACATAAGAACATAGAACACTGCAGAAGGTCTACTCAAAACTTGTCCAATACCCCTGCCAAGCTACCCAAGACTCTATAACCCCACCCGGTAGATCATCAGCTGCAGCATTCTCCACCTGACCTCAACATGACTATAAATACTCTCGTACCTTCCAACCCCAGGTAGATCCGTGTGTGACTTGAAAAAGCCCACTGTGTGGGTGAAACGTTGTCAATAAAGGATCACATTATACTGCATTTGTGTTTATATTTCCATGAGTAAGGTGTGGGGGCCATATGAGTTTGAAGCTGTGGGGGAGTGGTGAGTGAAAGCATGAGTAAGGTGTGGGGGCCATATGAGTTTGAAGCTGTGGGGGAGTGGTGAGTGAAAGCATGAGTAAGGTGTGGGGGCCATATGAGTTTGAAGCTGTGGGGGAGTGGTGAGTGAAAGCATGAGATATACTCCAGGTATACCAACATTAAATAATGATATAATACACACCACCACCACAACCACCAACCACCACCCATTATTACCACACATTGCCAACACCCACTACCACCCATTACCACCACCCACCACTCCACCCATCACCACCCCCACCCCCCACTACCACTGCTGCTGAAAAGACGACAACGACAACTTTTGCTGTACTGGTATGCACCAGCTTGTTGCCCATTCCTATTTTCAGTAATTTTTTTTATTCATTAGTTTGTTGACTGATGTTAATGAAACTTGCTACCTGTCCATTTAATTCTGTTTACCACTACTTTTTTTAGTCCCTTTTATATTGTGTGAGCAATTAGTGTATATTCCAATTACATTATTGTGTGAGTCCCAAAACTATCTTTTGCTAGCTAGTACCAACTACCTCATATTTCTCTACTTTTTATAGTGCAATTAATTGCTCAACTTATTATACATTACAAATCAGATCTTACTCCCAAATCAATATTATATCATAGTGACTATCTGTCCATTGAACTTTGTTCACCATTACTTAATTTAGTCCCTTATATATTTTCTCCTTTATTTTAGCTTTATAGGTAGTAGGTTGGTAGACAGCAACCACCCAGGGAAGTACTACCGTCCTGCCAGATGACTGTGACACAAAAAACTGTAACTGTTTTTACATGATGGTAGGATTGCTGGTTTCTTTTTCTGTCTCATAAACACGCTAGATAACAGGGATATCTTGCTACTCCTACTTACACTTTGGTTACACTTCACAGACACGCACATGCATATATATATACATAAATCTAGGTTTTTCTCCTTTTTCTAAATAGCTCTTGTTCTTCTTTATTTCTTCTATTGTCCATGGGGAAGTGGAAAAGAATCTTTCCTCCGTAAGCCATGCGTGTCGTATGAGGCGACTAAAATGCCGGGAGCAATGGGCTAGTAACCCCTTCTCCTGTAGACATTTACTAAAAAGAGAAGAAGAAAAACTTTATAAAACTGGGATGCTTAAATGTGCGTGGATGTAGTGCGGATGACAAGAAACAGATGATTGCTGATGTTATGAATGAAAAGAAGTTGGATGTCTTGGCCCTAAGCGAAACAAAGCTGAAGGGGGTAGGAGAGTTTCAGTGGGGGGAAATAAATGGGATTAAATCTGGAGTATCTGAGAGAGTTAGAGCAAAGGAAGGGGTAGCAGTAATGTTAAATGATCAGTTATGGAAGGAGAAAAGAGAATATGAATGTGTAAATTCAAGAATTATGTGGATTAAAGTAAAGGTTGGATGCGAGAAGTGGGTCATAATAAGCGTGTATGCACCTGGAGAAGAGAGGAATGCAGAGGAGAGAGAGAGATTTTGGGAGATGTTAAGTGAATGTATAGGAGCCTTTGAACCAAGTGAGAGAGTAATTGTGGTAGGGACCTGAATGCTAAAGTAGGAGAAAACTTTTCGAGAGGGTGTGGTGGGTAAGTTTGGGGTGCCAGGTGTAAATGATAATGGGAGCCCTTTGACTGAACTTTGTATAGAAAGGGGTTTAGTTATAGGTAATACATATTTTAAGAAAAAGAGGATAAATAAGTATACAAGATATGATGTAGGGCGAAATGACAGTAGTTTGTTGGATTATGTATTGGTAGATAAAAGACTGTTGAGTAGACTTCAGGATGTACATGTTTATAGAGGGGCCACAGATATATCAGATCACTTTCTAGTTGTAGCTACACTGAGAGTAAAAGGTAGATGGGATACAAGGAGAATAGAAGCATCAGGGAAGAGAGAGGTGAAGTTTATAAACTAAAAGAGGAGGCAGTTAGGGTAAGATATAAACAGCTATTGGAGGATAGATGGCTAATGAGAGCATAGGCAATGGGGTCGAAGAGGTATGGGGTAGGTTTAAAAAATGTAGTGTTAGAGTGTTCAGCAGAAGTTTGTGGTTACAGGAAAGTGGGTGCAGGAGGGAAGAGGAGCAATTGGTGGAATGATGATGTAAAGAGAGTAGTAAGGGAGAAAAAGTTAGCATATGAGAAGTTTTTACAAAGTAAGAAGTGATGCAAGGAGGGAAGAGTATATGGAGAAAAAGAGAGAGGTTAAGAGAGTGGTGAAGCAATGTAAAAAGAGAGCAAATGAGAGAGTGGGTGAGATGTTATCGACAAATTTTGTTGAAAATAAGAAAAAGTTTTGGAGTGAGATTAACAAGTTAAGAAAGCCTAGAGAACAAATGGATTTGTCAGTTAAAAATAGGAGAGGAGAGTTATTAAATGGAGAGTCAGAGGTATTGGGAAGATGGAGGGAATATTTTGAGGAATTGTTAAATGTTGATGAAGATAGGGAAGCTGTGATTTCGTGTATAGGGCAAGGAGGAATAACATCTTGCAGGAGTGAGGAAGAGCCAGTTGTGAGTGTGGGGGAAGTTCATGAGGCAGTAGGTAAAATGAAAGGGGGTAAGGCAGCCGGGATTGATGGGATAAAGATAGAAATGTTAAAAGCAGGTGGGGATATAGTTTTGGAGTGGTTGGTGCAATTATTTAATAAATGTTTGGAAGAGGGTAAGGTACCTAGGGATTGGCAGAGAGCATGCATAGTTCCTTTGTATAAAGGCAAAGGGGATAAAAGAGAGTGCAAAAATTATAGGGGGATAAGTCTGTTGAGTATACCAGGTAAAGTGTATGGTAGAGTTATAATTGAAAGAATTAAGAGTAAGACGGAGAATAGGATAGCAGATGAACAAGGAGGCTTTAGGAAAGGTAGGGGTGTGTGGACCAGTGTTTTACAGTGAAACATATAAGTGAACAGTATTTAGATAAGGCTAAAGAGGTCTTTGTGGCATTTATGGATTTGGAAAAGGCGTATGACAGGGTGGATAGGGGGGCAATGTGGCAGATGTTGCAAGTGTATGGTGTAGGAGGTAGGTTACAGAAAGCAGTGAAGAGTTTTTACGAGGATAGTGAGGCTCAAGTTAGAGTATGTAGGAAAGAGGGAAATTTATTCCCAGTAAAAGTAGGCCTTAGACAAGGATGTGTGATGTCACCGTGGTTTTTTAATATATTTATAGATGGGGTTTTTAAGAGAAAGTAAATGCGGGGGTCTTGGCAAGAGGCGTGGAGTTTAAAAGATAAAGAATCACACACAAAGTGGGAGTTGCCCACAGCTGCTTTTTGCCGATGACACTGTGCTCTTGGGAGATTCTGAAGAGAAGTTGCAGAGATTGGTGGATGAATTTGGTAGGGTGTGCAAAAGAAGAAAATTAAAGGTGAAAAAGGAAAGAGAAAGGGTTTAAATGAGGATAACAAAAAGATTAGGTGATGAAAGATTGAATATCAGATTGGAGGGAGAGAGTATGGAGGAGGTGAACGTATTCAGATTTTTTGGGGAGTGGACGTGTCAGCGGATGGGTCTATGAAAGATGAGGTGAATCATAGAATTGATGAGGGAAAAAGAGTGAGGGGTGCACTTAGGAGTCTGGGGAGACAAAGAACTTTGTCCTTGGAGGCAAAGAGGGGAATGTATGAGAGTATAGTTTTACCAACGCTTTTAAATTTGGTGTGAAGCGTGGGTGATGAATGTTGCAGCGGGGAGAAGGCTGGAGGCAGTGGAGATGTCATGTCTGAGGCAATGTGTGGTGTGAATATATGCAGAGAATTCGTATTTTTGGAAGTTAGGAGGGAGGGTGCGGGTTTAAACCAAAACTGTTGTCCAGAGGGCTGAGGAAGGGTTGTTGAGGTGGTTCGGACATGTAGAGAGAATGGAGCGAAACAGAATGACTTCAAGTGTATCAGTCTGTAGTGGAAGGAAGGCGGGGTAGGGGTCGGCCTAGGAAGGGTTGGAGGGAGGGGGTAAAGGAGGTTTTGTGTGCGAGGGGCTTGGACTTCCAGCAGGCATGCGTGAGCGTGTTTGATAGGAGTGAATGGAGACAAATGGTTTTTAATACTTGACGTGCTGTTGGAGTGTGAGCAAAGTAACATTTATGAAGGGATTCAGGGAAACCGGCAGGCCGGACTTGAGTCCTGGAGATGGGAAGTACAGTGCCTGCACTCTGAAGGAGGGGTGTTAATGTTGCAGTTTAAAAACTGTAGTGTAAAGCACCCTTCTGGCAAGACAGTGATGGAGTGAATGATGGTGAAAGTTTTTCTTTTTCGGGCCACCCTGCCTTGGTGGGAATCGGCCGGTGTGATAATAAAATAATAAAAAATAACAAGAAAGAGTAAGGTTATGAGGATAACAAAAAGATTAGGTGATGAAAGATTGGATATCAGATTGGAGGGAGAGAGTATGGAGGAGGTGAACGTATTCAGATATTTGGGAGTGGACGTGTCAGCGGATGGGTCTATGAAAGATTTATTTATTTATTTATTTATTTATTTATTTATTTATTTATAATTTGAGCACACATACAGAGGTACAAAAAAATACAGATAAGAGCAGCATGCCAAAGCCACTTATACTATGCATAGCATTACGGGCTGGCTTAAAATTAACTTAAGATTAACTAAGCAATGATGAAATCAGTGAAAAACATTAATGTAAACTGATTACTATAAAGCACAAGTGAGTATTACAAAGACAGGTCATATGGTTGCATGCATTGTTGTAAATTCAGTAGAATGGAGTATTCTGTTAGGTAGTGTATTTAAAAAATAATAAAGTTAGATTGGGTTTTAGGTTTAACATTTATGTGATATAATTGTGAGAAACATTTAAGATATACAATTTATAAGGTTCAGTTATTCAGTATTTATTTGGTTTTGGGTGAGTAAGTGATCTTTGAGAAGAGACTTGAATTTATAAACAGGTAGTGTTTCTTTTATATTTACGGGTAATGAATTCCAGATTTTAGGGCCTTTTATGTGCATTGAGTTTTTTGCATAGCGTGAGATGGACACGAGGAATATCAAAGAGTGATCTGTGCCTTGTGTTATGGTCATGTGTTCTGTTGAGGTTGGCAAGGAGATGTTTGAGGGGAGGGTTAATATCAGAGTTGAGTGTTCTATGTATGAAATAGGTGCAGTAATAAGTATGGATTTTTTTGTATGGTGAGTAGGTTGAGTGTATTGAATATTGGTGGAGTGTGCTGCCTGTAGTGAGAATTTGTTATTATTCTAACTGCAGCCTTTTGTTGGGTAAATTAGTGGTCTGAGATGGTTACTTGTTGTTGAGCCCCATGCACAAATTCCATAGGTGAGATAGGGTAAATAAGAGAGTGATATAGGGCCAGGAGGGCTGACTGTGGGGCATAGTACCGTAATTCGATAGTATGCCTACAGTCTTGGAAATTTTCTTAGAAATTTGTTGTTATATGTGTATGAAATTTGAGTCTATTATCAAGGTGGATTCCTAAGAATTTTCCCTCTGTTAGCTTTGTGATAGGTGATCCGTTTATCATTATGTTAAGAGGGACATCTGAAGCTCTGTTACCAAACTGAATTTAAGTAGGTTTTGTCAATGTTTAGTTTTAAGTTTGTTAGTACTCATCCAGGTAGATATTTTCTGTAATTCGGTATTTACAGTATTGGCTAGCGTGACTGGGCTCGGGTGGGAGAAGACGTATGTTGTGTCATCAGCAAATAGTGTGGGTTTGAGTAATTGCGAAGCATTTGGTAGGTCATTTATGTATAGGAGAAAGAGAAGAGGGCCAAGGACACTTCCCTGTGGGACAAACCAACTGCAATTGGTTGTGCAGAAGAGTTTGCCCCATTTGCGTACACATATTGGCTTCTGTTGCTGAGGTATGACTTGAGGTAGTTGAGGGGGTGCCCTCTTATACCATAGTGTGACAATTTTACGTGGAGCAAGTCATGGTCAACTGTATCAAAAGCTTTACATAAGTCAATGAAGATCCCCAGTGGGACTTCTTTTTTCTCTATTGCAGTGTATATATGTTCTAAGCATGTGTATAATAGCATCATTAGTATTTTTATAGGCCTGAATCCAAATTGGCAGGGGTTGAGTATGTTTTGGGAGATAAGGTAGGAGTAGATTCGTTTATGAATTAATTTTTCGAAGATTTTTGAGAGAGGGTGTAAGTTGGATATTGGCCTATAGTTATTCAACTCTGTTTGGTCTCCTCCTTTGTGGATCGGGGTTGACCCTTGCTATTTTGAGTACTGTAGGGAAGGTGGAGGATTCAATGGATTTGTTAAAGAGTGTTGCAATGATTGGTGATAGCACTTGTGACACTTTTTTGTATATAAAGGGTGGTAAGGTATTTAAATCTCCTGCCTTGTTGTTTAGTGCGTTGATAATAAGGGAGACTTCGTATGGGTTAGTCGGAGCTAGGAACAGTGTGTTCGGGTAGTTCCCGGTGAGGTAGTCATTTGGTGGGGTATCTGAGCTTGGGATTTTATTGGCAAGGTTTTGTCCTATAGTGGAGAAGAAATCATTGAGTCTGTTTGCTGTTTCTGTTGGTGGGAGTTGGGGTTCATCTGATTTTGCTAATTTTATTTCGCTATTTCGTGATATCATAGAATTGATGAGGGAAAAAAGAGTGAGTGGTGCACTTAGGAGTCTGTGGAGACAAAGAACTTTGTCCTTGGAGGCAAAGAGGGGAATGTATGAGAGTATAGTTTTACCAACGCTCTTATATGGGTGTGAAGCGTGGGTGATGAATGTTGCAGCGAGGAGAAGGCTGGAGGCAGTGGAGATGTCATGTCTGAGGGCAATGTGTGGTGTGAATATAATGCAGAGAATTCGTAGTTTGGAAGTTAGGAGGAGGTGCGGGATTACCAAAACTGTTGTCCAGAGGGGTGAGGAAGGGTTGTTGAGGTGGTTCGGACATGTGGAGAGAATGGAGCGAAACAGAATGACTTCAAGAGTGTATCAGTCTGTAGTGGAAGGAAGCCGGGGTAGGGGTCGGCCTAGGAAAGGTTGGAGGGAGGGGGTAAAGGAAGTTTTGTGTGCGAGGGGCTTGGACTTCCAGGAGGCATGCATGAGCGTGTTTGATAGGAGTGAATGGAGACAAATGGTTTTTAATACTTGACGTGCTGTTGGAGTGTGAGCAAAGTAACATTTATGAAGGGATTCAGGGAAACCGGCAGGCCGGACTTGAGTCCTGGAGATGGGAAGTACAGTGCCTGCACTCTGAAGGAGGGGTGTTAATGTTGCAGTTTAAAAACTGTAGTGTAAAGCACCCTTCTGGCAAGACAGTGATGGAGTGAATGATGGTGAAAGTTTTTCTTTTTCGGGCCACCCTGCCTTGGTGGGAATCGGCCAGTGTGATAATATAAAATATAAATAAATGGGGCAAGCTCTTCCGCACAACCAATTACAGTTGGTGTCCCACAGGGAAGTGTCCTTGGCCCTCTTCTCTTTCTCCTATACATAAATGACCTACCAAATGCTTCGCAATTACTCAAACCCACACTTTTTGCAGATGACACTACATACGTCTTCTCTCACCCGAGCCCAGTCACGCTAGCCAATACTGTAACCACCGAATTACAGAAAATATCTACCTGGATGAGGACCAACAAACTTACACTAAACATTGACAAAACCTACTTCATTCAGTTTGGTAACAGAGCTACAGATGTACCTCTTAACATAACAATAAACGGATCACCTATCACAAAGCTAACAGAGGGAAAATTCTTAGGAATCCACCTCGATAATAGACTCAAATTTCATACACATATACAACAAATTTCTAAGAAAATTTCCAAGACTGTAGGCATACTATCGAAGATACGGTACTATGTTCCACAGTCAGCCCTCCTGGCCCTTTATCACTCTCTTATTTACCCCTATCTCACCTATGGAATTTGTGCATGGGGCTCAACAACAATTAACCATCTCAGACCACTAATTACCCAACAAAAGGCTGCAGTTAGAATGATAACAAATTCTCACTACAGCAACACACTCCACCAATATTCAAAACACTCACCTACTCACCTTACAAAACATCCATACTTATTATTGTACCTATTACATACATAGAACACTTAACTCTGATATTAACCTCCCCTCAAACATCTCCTTGCCAACCTCACAGAACACATGACCATAACACAAGGCACAGATCACTCTTTGATGTTCCTCGTGTCCATCTCATGCTATGCAAAAATTCAATGCACATAAAAGGCCCTAAAATCTGGAATTCATTACCTGTAAATATAAAAGAAACATTACCTGTTTATAAATTCAAGTCTCTTCTCAAAGATCACTTACTCACTCAAAACCAAATAAATACTGAATAACTGAACCTTATAAATTGTATATCCTATATGTTACTCACAATTATATCACACAAATGTTTAAACCTAGACCCAATCTAACTTTATTATTTTTTTAAATACACTACCTAACAGAATACTCCATTCGACTGAATGTACAGCAATGCAAGCAACCATATGACCTGTCTTTGTAATACTCATTTGTGCTTTATAGTTATCTGTTTACAATAATGTTTTATCACTGATTTCATCATTGCTTAGTTAATCTTAAGTTAATTTTAAGCCAGCCCGTAATGCTATGCATATAAGTGGCTTTGGCATGCTGCTCTTACCTGTATTTTTTGTACCTCTGTGTGTATGCTTAAATAAATAAATAAATAAATAAATAAATAAATAAATAAATAATGGAGACTTAGTGCTGACGGATCTCATGGAGAATTTAGACAAACCAGGTGGGGCGCGGTGACCATATTAGAAAGTCAGGTGGGGGGAGCCGTATAGAGAGTTTTGGTCATAATTTGAAATGACCGTATTAGCAGAATGTCGTAAAGCGAAACGCCATAAAGCGGGGCCCTACTGTACAAATAAGCTTATACAGTATAGGGAAAATCATTGATTTTGATGATATGATAGATAATTTTGCATAAATGTAGGCAAGGAAATGTAAGATCAGATTCACTGAGATGTTACCTGAACTCAAGGTCAAATCAGAACTAGTGTTTCTCTGATATTGCAATGTTTTTCTTTATTTTTTAAGTTTTTTTTTTTTGTTGTTTTTGTTTTTACATTGTTAAAGATGAATAAATGTAGGATCTGTTGCTGTACTCAAAGTGGTATTTGAATTTATGTTTTCTCAATATTACTACGATTATTTATTTTATCACTAATAAAGTTGAGAAGTATTCTCCTGTTCAGTTTATGGCCCTTAAACGTTCTCATTGCTAAACATTTGTCACTGGTCATGCAGTAGTGACGTAACTGGAGTTTACTCCCCCATTAGCCCGTCCTTGAATTTCATGGGGGTGACACCAAAGATGCTTCCCCGGGTGACACCAGAGATTCCGCCCCGGGTGACACCAGAGATTCCGCCCCGGGTGACACCAGAGATTCCGCCCCGGGTGACACCAGAGATTCCGCCCCGGGTGACGCCAACTCTAGCGACGCCTCTGCTATAATCATAATTCAACCTATAATCCATGCAATAATTAAACTTGAAAAATGTTACATAGAATATATTAATTCATTAATCTGTTCTCGTGTGTTTCTTGTAATTCCTAAACTTAATATTTATAACCATTTAGAGACCATATACATAAGCAATCAATTAGTTATTGTCTTATTAGTCTTAAGACAGCTTAAGTTGCCTTATTAGTCTTAAGACAGGCTTAAGTTATTGTCATCAATTTTAAGACAGGCTTACCTGGAGTTTACCTAGAGAGGGTTTCGGGGGTCAATGCCCCCGCGGCCCGGTCTGAGACCAAGCCTCATCGTGGATCGGGGTCTGATCAACCAGGCTGTTACTGCTGACCACACACAAGCTGACATACAAACCACAGCCCGGTTGGTCAGGTACTGACTTTAGCTGCCTGTCCAGTGCCTTCTTGAAGACAGCCAGGAGTCTATTGGTAATCCCCCCTCATGTATGCTGGGAGGCAATTGAACAGTCTTGGGCCCCAGACACTTATTGTCTTGTCTCTCAGTGTACTCGTGGCACCCCTGCTTTTCATCGGAGGGATGTTGCATCTGCTGCCAAGTCTTTTGCTTTCACATGGAGTGATTTTCGTGTGCAGGTTTGGTACCAATCCCTCCAGAACTTTCCAAGTGTATATTATCATGTATCTCTCTTGGTTGTATTCAAGAGAATACAGATCAAGGACCTTCAACTGTTCCCAGTAGTTTAGGTGCCTTATCGCACTTATGTGTGCCATGAAAGTTCTTCGTAAATTCTCTAGGTCTGCAATGTCACCAGCCTTGAAGGGGGCCGTTAGTGTACAGCAATGTTCCAGCGTAGAGAGCACAAGCGATCTGAATGGAATCATCATGGGCTTGGCATCCCTAGTTCTGAAGGTTCTCATTATCCACCCTATCATTTTCCTAGCAGATGAGGTACACACATTGTTGTGGTCTTCGAAGGCGAGATCCTCTGACATTATCACTCCCAGGTCCTTCACATTACTTTTCTGCTCTATTATATGGTTAGAATTTGTGGTATACCCTGACACATTTTTAATTTCTTCAAGTTTTCCATATCTGAGTAGTTGAAATTTCTCCTCATTGAATTTCATATTGTTTTGAGTGGCCCATTCGAAGATTTCGTTGATGTCCGCTTGGAGTCTCACAGTGTCTTCGATGGAGGTCACTGCCATGGTGATCCGGGTGTCATCCACAAAGGAAGATATAAGCTATGGCTTACATCTCTGCCTATGTCAGAAATGAGGATGAGGAATAGAATGGGAGTGAGTACTGTGCCTTGTGGAACAGATTTTTACCATGGCTGCCTGGGACTTTACTCTGTTTACTATTACTCCTTATGCTCTATTTGTCAGGAAGTTGTAGATCCACCTGCCAACTTTTCCCGTTATTCCTTTATCCCGCATTTTGTGTGCTATTACACCATGGTCACACTTGTCGAAAGCTTTAGCAAAGTCTGCGTATACTACAGCTGTATTTTGTTTATCCTCTACACAGGATCCAGGACCTTGTCATAGTGGTCCAGTAGCTGGGACAGGCAGGAGCGACCTGCTCTAAACCTGTGTTGTGTAATTGATGGGTATCTAGGTGGCTGGCAATCTTGCTTCTTAGAACCCTCTCAAAGAGTTTCATATGGGATTTTAGTGCTATCAGTCTGTAGTTCTTTGCAATTGCTTTACTGCCACCTTTGTGGAGTGGGCCTATGTCTGTTGTTTTTAGTGTGGGATGACCCTTGTGTCCATGCTCCCTCTCCATAAAATGCTTAATGCACACAATAGGGACTTTTTGCAATTCTTGATGAACATCGAGTTCCACGAGTCTAGGCCTGGGGCAGAGTGCATGGGCATGTCATTAATTGCCTCTTCAAAATCTTGTGGAGTTAGAATATCTGAGAGTTTTGGGATGACCAAATTTTGGGTTTCGTTCATCAAGAATTCATTTAGATTGTTGGCCCTTAGAGTGTGCAGTGGATTGCTGAACACTGAGTCATATTGGGACTTTAGTAACTCACTCATTTCTTGGCTATCATCTGTGTATGTCCCATCCTGCCTAAGCAGGGGTCCAATACTTGATGTTTTTTTCCCTTAGATTTGGCATAAGAAAATTAGTTTTTTTTTTTTAATTTCCTTTATGGCATTTAGTTATTCCTGTGATTCTTGTCCCCTATAAGATTCCTTCAGCTTAAGTTTGATATTTGCAATTTCACTGACTAGTGCTTCCCTTCGTATTTCAGATATACTGACCCCTCTCAGCAGTTCTGTGATTCTTCACCTTCATCTGTATAGGGAACGTCTCTCTCTTTCTAGTTTACATCTTCTCTTTCGTTTTCTTAATGGAATGGTTTACTTGATCCCATTGTATGTTTTTGTTACTGAAATTGAATTTAGTGAAGAGACCTTCATGGCTGCTCACATTTTGCTGGTCTGGAGCCCTGTGCATACATGTCTGTACCTCTATTATGTTGTGATCTGAGTGAATTGTCTTTGATACAGTTATATCATGTATCAGATTGTCATTGTTAGTGAAGATGAGGTCCAGCATATTTTCGAGTCTTGTAGGTTCTACTATTTGCTGGTTTAAGGTGAATTTGTTGCAGAGATTTAATAGTTCGTGTGTGTGTGAATTTTCATCTGAGCTGCCTCCCGGGGTGATCTCTGCTAAAACATTGTTTGTTATACTCCTCCATTTTAGGTTTCTCAGGTTGAAATCTCCTAATAGTAAGATGTTTGGGGCAGGAGTTGGGAGATTTTCCAGACAGCAGTCAATTTTCTCAAGCTGCTCCTGGAATTGCTGGGAAGTTGCATCTAGAGGCTTGTATACTACCACAATGACAACGTTTTGGTTTTCGATCTTTACTGCCAAAACTTCAACTACATCATTTGTCTTATCAGTCTTAAGACAGGCTTAAGTTATTGTCTTATCAGTCTTCAGACAGACTTAAGTTTGCTAGAAATGTTGTACAGCCTCTCCTCACTTAGCAACGTAGAGTACCGATGCCTCGGACTTTCGACGGACTCTCTGGCCAGTATTTATACCTGAATAATGTATATTAGAGCTGATTTCCTCTATTCTGTTTATTTCAATATACAGTACACTACTGTATAAACATTTACATATATATCAGAAATGTTATAAATGGTGCGAAGGTGACATTAAAACAATATCAAAGATAGTTGACACAGAGCTACTACCATTATAGTATGCTCTTTGGAACTCCGTGGTTAAGTGAGGAAAGGCTGTACATACTAAGGGCCATTCTGCATGTACACCTATATGTCACCCATCTCTGTACACTGTATCATGCTGAAATAAATACACCTACCATCCGACTTACGACCGAGTTCGGTTTCGAGAAACCGGTCATAAGTCGAAATGGACGCAAGTCAAACTTTACTCCTGAATATCAACATAACATTTTTGTAATGACTTTATTTTATTGTTTTATTTTGGTATTTCATGTTTTACTTTACTTTTTATGCTGTTAGTATTGTATTTTATACTGTAAGGTTTAGGATAAACACTGTGTACAACACAAACACTTGTTTATTTCCCAGAAATTTGGCATAAAAAACACGGTCGTAAGTCGAGTGGTCGTATGTCGAGCAGGTCGTAAGTCGGATGGTAGGTGTAATCTAAATCTAGTATAGAGTATGACTAGTGATCATACCTGCATTGCCATACAAGACAAGGGGAGGGTAGAGGTGGGTCTGAGCCTCCTCCACTAACTCCGTCGCTTCTAAACAAAGAGCGCTGAGTGCTAGAACAACTTTGTTCACTAATTTATTGTTAGACGGAATAAGTTGAACTAGAGACGGCTGCTCGAACGGTGTCAACTGCAACAATAATGACATGATATTAATATTTAATATAAAGACATGAAACACAACTGTGAAGTAGTAACCCACATGCTAACAACCCACATAACCATGAGGTAGTAACCCACATGGTGACAACCCACATAGCCATGAGGTAGAAACCCACATGGTGACAACCCACATGACCATGAGGTAGTAACCCACATGGTGACAACCCACATAACCATGAGGTAGTAACCCACATGTTGACAACCCACATGACCATGAGGTAGTAACCCACATGGTGACAACCCACATGACCATGAGGTAGTAACCCACATGGTGACAACCCACATAACCATGAGGTAGTAACCCACATGGTGACAACCCACATAACCATGAGGTAGTAACCCACATGGTGACAACCCACATGACCATGAGGTAGTAACCCACATGGTGACAACCCACATGACCATGAGGTAGTAACCCACATGGTGACAACCCATATGACCATGAGGTAGTAACCCACATGGTGACAACCCACATAACCATGAGGTAGTAACCCACATGTTGACAACCCACATAACCATGAGGTAGTAACCCACATGTTGACAACCCCCACAACTGTGAGGTAGTAACCCACATGGTGACAACCCACACTCTGCACAGACACTGAGGTGTGACCCACACTGTACACTGTGAGGTGTGTAACCCACACTGTGAGGTGTGACCTACACTGTGGTGTGTGAGCCACATTGTACACTGTGAGGTGTGTGACCAATACTGTTAGGTGTGACCCACATTGTACACTGTGAGGTGTGTGACCCACACTGTGAGGTGTGAGACCCCACACTGAGGTGTGTGATCCACACTGTGAGATGTGTGACACACACTGTGAGGTGTGACCCACTGTGAGGTGTGTGACCCACAGTGAGACATGTAACCCCACACTGTGAGGTGTGTGACCCACACTGGCACTGTGAGGCATGTGACCCACACTGAGGGGTTTTGTGACCCACATTCTACAGACACTGTGGGGTGTGTGACCCACTCTACACTGTGGGGTGTGCAATCCACACTCTACACTGTGGGGTGTGTAACCCACACTCTCTACAATGTGGGGTGTGTGATCCACACTATCTACAGACACTGAGGGGTGTGTGACCCACTCTCTACATTGTAGGGTGTGTGACCCTCACTCTCTACAGTGGGTGTGACCCACACACTCTACACTGTGGGGTGTGTGACCCACACTCTCTACAGACACTGTAGGGTGTGTGATCCACTCTCTCTACATTGTGGGATGTGTGACCCCACACTCTCTAGACACAGTGAGTTGTGTGACTCACACTCTCTACAATGTGGGGTATGTGACCCACACTCTCTACAGACACTGTGGGGTGAGTGACCCACACTCTCTACAGACACTGTGGGGTGAGTGACCCACACTCTCTACAGACACTGTGGGGTGTGTGACCCACACTCTCTAGACACTGTGAGCTGTGTGACCCACACACTCTACACTGTGGGGTATGTGACCCACACTCTCTGCAGACACTGTGGGGTATGTGACCCACACTCTCTACAGACACTGTGGGGTATGTGAACCACTCTCTACAGACACTGTGGGGTGTGTGACCCACACTCTTTACAGACACTGTGGGGTGTGTGACCCACACTCTCTACAGACACTGTAGGGTGTGTGACCCACACTACACTGTGGGGTGTGAGACCCACACTCTACAGACACTCTGGGATGTGTGACCCACACTCTACAGACACTGTAGGGTGTGTGACCCACACTCTCTACAGACACTGTAGGGTGTGTGACCCACACTACACTGTGGGGTGTGAGACCCACACTCTACAGACACTGTGGGATGTGTGACCCACACTCTACAGACACTGTAGGGTGTGTGACCCACACTCTACAGACACTGTGGGGTATGTGACCCACACTCTCTACAGACACTGTGGGGTATATGACCCACACTCTCTACAGACACTGTGGGGTATGTGACCCACACTCTCTACAGACACTGTGGGGTATGTGACCCACACTCTCTACAGACACTGTGGGGTGTGTGACCCACACTCTCTACAGACACTGTGGGGTGTGACCCCACACTCTCTACACTGTGGGGTGTGATCCACACACCCTGCAGACATTGTGGCATGTGTGAACCACACTGTGGGTGTGTTATTAATGGGCAAACATTAAACTCGTATGAATCAATCTGAACCTGGAGAAGGGAAGACAATCAAGTTTGATCCAAGGGTAGCTCCAGTTGCTGAGATCAAGAGCTTTTCAGCAGCCTGCAGACACCCCATGACCATTACAGTGCTGGCTGTAACATGATTATCACCACTACAGTGCTGGCTGTAACATGATTATTGGTACCACTACAGTGCTGGCTGTAACATGATTATTGGTACCACTACAGTGCTGGCTGTAACATGATTATTGGTACCACTACAGTGCTAGCTGTAACATGATTATTGGTACCACTACAGTGCTGGCTGTAACATGATTATTGGTACCACTACAGTGCTGGCTGTAACATGATTATTGGTACCACTACAGTGCTGGCTGTAACATGAATATTGGTACCACTACAGTGCTAGCTGTAACATGATTATTGGTACCACTACAGTGCTGGCTGTAAAATGATTATTGGTACCACTACAGTGCTGGGTGTAACATGATTATTGGTACCACTACAGTGCTGGCTGTAACATGATTATTGGTACCACTATAGTGCTGGCTGTAACATGATTATTGGTACCACTACAGTGCTGGCTGTAACAGGATTATTGGTACCACTACAGTGCTGGATGTAACATGATTATTGGCACCACTTCAGTCCTGGCTGTAACACAATTATTGGCACCACTATAGTCCTGGCTGTAACACAATTATTGGCACCACTACAGTCCCAGCTGTAACACAATTATTGGCACCACTAGAGTCCTGGCTGTAACAATTTCTGGTACCACTACAGTCCTGGCTGCAACACGATTATTGGCACCACTACAGTCCTGGATGTAACACAATTATTGGCACCAATACAGCCCTGGCTGTAACACGATTATTGGCACTGCTACAGTCCTGGCTGTAACACAATTTTTGGCACCACTACAGTCCTGGCTGTAACACAATTTTTGGCACCACTACAGTCCTGGCTGTAACACAATTTCTGGTACCACTACAGTCATGGCTGTAACAATTTTTGGCACCACTACAGTCCTGGCTGTAACACAATTTCTGGTACCACTACAGTCCTGGCTGAAACACAATTTCTGGTACCACTACAGTCCTGGCTGTAACACAATTTCTGGTACCACTACAGTCCTGGCTGTAACACAATTTCTGGTACCACTACAGTCCTGGCTGTAACACAATTTCCTGGTACCACTACAGTCCTGGCTGTAACACAATTTCTGGTACCACTACAGTCCTGGCTGTAACACAATTTCTGGTACCACTACAGTCCTGGCTGAAACACAATTTCTGGTACCACTACAGTCCTGGCTGTAACACAATTACTGGCACAACTACAGTCCTGGCTGTAACACAATTTCTGGTACCACTACAGTCCTGGCTGTAACACAATTTCTGGTACCACTACAGTCCTGGCTGAAACAAAATTTTCTGGTACCACTACAGTCCTGGCTGTAACACAATTTTGGTACCACTACAGTCCTGGCTGTAACACAATTACTGGCACCACTACAGTCCTGGCTGTAACATGATTACTGGCACCACTACAGTCCTGGCTGTAACACGATTATTGGCACCACTACAGTCCTGGCTGTAACATGATTATTATCACCACTACAGTCCGGGCTGTAACATGATTGCTGGTACCACTACAGTCCTGGCTGTAACATGATTTTTGGGCACCACAACAGTTCTGGCTGTAACATGATTATTCTCACCACTACAGTCCTGGCTGTAACATGATTATCTCACCACTACAGTCCTGGCTGTAACATGATTGCTGGTACCACTACAGCCCTGGCTGTAACATGATTATTGGCACCACAACAGTTCTGGCTGTAACATGATTATTCTCACCACTACAGTCCTGGCTGTAACATGATTGCTGGTACCACTACAGTCCTGGCTGTAACATGATTATTGGCACCACAACAGTTCTGGCTGTAACATGATTATTCTCACCACTACAGTCCTGGCTGTAACATGATTGCTGGTACCACTACAGTCCTGGCTGTAACATGATTATTGGCACCACAACAGTTCTGGTTGTAACATGATTATTCTCACCACTACAGTCCTGGCTGTAAGATGATTGCTGGTACCACTACAGTCCTGGCTGTACCATGATTATTGGCACCACAACAGTTCTGGCTGTAACATGATTATTCTCACCACTACAGTCCTGGCTGTAACATGATTATTCTCACCACTACAGTCCTGGCTGTAACATGATTGCTGGTACCACTACAGTCCTGGCTGTAACATGATTATTGGCACCACAACAGTTCTGGCTGTAACATGATTATTCTCACCACTACAGTCCTGGCTGTAACATGATTGCTGGTACCACTACAGTCCTGGCTGTAACATGATTATTGGCACCAACAACAGTTCTGGCTGTAACATGATTATTCTCACCACTACAGTCCTGGCTGTAAACATGATTGCTGGTACCACTACAGTCCTGGCTGTAACATGATTATTGGCACCACAACAGTTCTGGCTGTAACATGATTATTCTCACCACTACAGTCCTGGCTGTAACATGATTGCTGGTACCACTACAGTCCTGGCTGTAACATGATTATTGGCACCACAACAGTTCTGGCTGTAACATGATTATTCTCACCACTACAGTCCTGGCTGTAACATGATTGCTGGTACCACTACAGTCCTGGCTGTAACATGATTATTCTCACCACTACAGTCCTGGCTGTAACATGATTGCTGGTACCACTACAGTCCTGGCTGTAACATGATTGCTGGTACCACTACAGTCCTGGCTGTAACATGATTAACATGGTTAACGAACATCATGTCTGAGTTTAGCACTCACTAGCCATGGTTAACGAACATCATGTCTGAGTTTAGCACTCACTAGCCATGGCTAACGAACATCATGTCTGAGTTTAGCACTCACTAGCCATGGTTAACAAACATCATGTCTGAGTTTAGCACTCACTAGCCATGGTTAACGAACATCATGTCTGAGTTTAGCTCTCACTAGCCATGGTTAACACACACCACATCTGTGAGTTTCAGTACTTATTTAGCATGGGTTCAAACTCCACCTGCTCTATGGTTTCTTTTTTAAATTTGTGATACAGCTCTGGGATAAGCAGTTATATATGCAGGGTTGATATTATTACTGATAAACTCAAGTAATGATGTACTTTCACCTGCTACCTTAACACACTCACATATGTAATGATGTACTTTCACCTGCTACCTTAACACACTCACACTCATGTAATGATATACTTTCACCTGCTACTACCCTGACACACTCACACTCATGTAATATTAAACATGGGACTTCAAATTCAAATTCAACCATGATCTTTGTGTTTCTTAGTTTATGAACAAAGTGGTACAATATACACATGCAAAAATTATAAGCACAGTGAACCCTAAATATAATGAACTTACAGAGGTATTACCCAAGTATCTGTATGTAGGCAAGAGTTAGATAATTTCACAGTAAAATTAGGTCTTAGACAAGGATGTGTGATGTCACCATGGTTGTTCAATATAGTATTTATAGATGAAGCTGTAAGAGAAGTGAATGCTCGGGTGTTGGCAAGAGGTGTGGGGTTAAAATATAAAGAATCAAACACAAAGTGGGAGTTGTCACAGTTGCTCTTTCCTGATGACATGATGCTTTTGGGAGATTCTGAAGAGAAGTTGCAGAGGTTGGTGGATGAGTTTGGTAGGTTACGTAAAAGAAGGAAATTAAAAGTAAATACAGTGGTCCCTCAATAATTGTCCGGCCTGAAAGTCGTCCATTTCGGAAATAGTCCTGTTTTTTCGTCAAAATATTGGCTTGGAAATGGTCCGGTAACTCGCTAATAGTCCTTCGTCCCGGATGCGTACTCACGCTCTGAGCCGCCTCGGCCTTTTCTTCCCAGCCAGTGAGCCATTGTTTACCAGTGAGCGAAGGTGCCCTCACGTGCTCCAGCAAAATATTTCATAATATTCCATTTATTTTAATGCTTGCAAGTTATTTAAGTGCTAAATAAGCTACCATGGCTCCAAAGAAAGCTCCTAGTGCCAAGCCTTTGGTAAAGGTGAGAAATACGATTGAATTTAAGAAAAACATCATTGAACAACATGATAGTGGCGTATGTGTGGGCGAACTGGCCAGGATGTATAACAAATCCCGTACAACCATATCTTCCATCATAGCCAAGAAAAAGGAAATCAAGGATGCTGTTGTTGCAAAGGGGGTAAATATGCTGACAAAAATGAGATCACAAGTACTCGAAGAGGTTGAGAAGTTATTATTGGTGTGGATAAACGAGAAACAATTAGCAGCAGATAGTCTTATGACGTTGCTTATTTGTGAAAAGGCCAGGCACTTGCATGACGATTTGGTAAAGAAATTGCCTGCAACTAGTGATGATGTGAGTGAATTTAAGGCCAGCAAAGGCTGGTTTGAGAGATTTAAGAAGCGTACTGGCATACACAGTGTGGTAAGGCATGGTGAGGCTGCCAGTTCGGATCACAAGGCGGCTGAAAAATATGTGCATGAATTCAAGGAGTACATAAACAGTGAAGGACTGAAACCTGAACAAGTGTTCAATTGTGATGAAACAGGCCTCTTTTGGAAGAAAATGCCAAGCAGGACCTACATTACTCAGGAAGAAAAGGTGCTGCCAGGACACAAGCCTATGAAAGACAGGCTGACACAAATGTTCTGTGCTAATGCTAGTGGGGATTTCAAATTGAAGCCATTACTAGTGTGCCATTCTGAAAATCCCAGAGTATTCAAGAAAAACAATGTTATGAAGAGTAAATTGTGTGTGTTTTGGAAATCTAATAGTAAGGCATGGGTCACGAGGGAAATTTTTGAAGAGTGGTTCAATGAAGTGTTTGGCCCTAGTGTGAAGAATTACCTCCTGGAAAAGAAATTGGATCTCAAGTGCCTCCTAGTAATGGACAATGCACCTGCTCATCCTCCAAACTTGGATGACCTAATTCTGAAGGAGTTTGGGTTCATCACAGTAAAGTTCTTGTCCCCGAATACCACTCCTCTCCTCCAGCCCATGGACCAGCAGGTCATTGCAAACTTTAAAAAACTCTACACCAAAGCAATGTTTGAAAGGTGCTTGAATGTGACCTCAGACACTCACTTGACCCTACGAGATTTTTGGAAAGAACATTTCAGTACTCTCCATTGCGTAAGCCTTATAGGTAAGGCTTGGGAGGGAGTGACTGCCAGGGCTTTGAACTCTGCTTGGAGAAAATTGTGGCCAGATTGTGTCCACAAGAGGGATTTTGAAGGGTTTGGGGCTGACCCTGATGAGCCTGTCAGTTGTTAAATCCATTGTGGCACTGGGGACTTCCATGGGGTTGGATGTGAGTTTGGAGGATGTGGAAGAGTTGGTGGAGGACCAAAACAAAGAGCTAACCACTGAGGAGCTGCAAGAGCTTCAGCAGGAAGAGCAACAGATCACAGCTCAGAATCTTGCTGCAGAGGAGGAGGAAGAGAGATGGAGGAAGGTGCCTTCTTCAGAAATTAAGGAGATTTTTGAAATGTGGGGTAGGATGGAAAGATTTATGGAGAAACATCACCCAGAGAAGGATGTTGCAAGCCATATCGGCAACTTGTACAGTGACAGAGTCTTGGACAATTTCAGGGAAGTTTTAAAGAGACGCCAGAAACAGAGCTCTCTGGACAGTTTTTTTGTGAGACAGGACTCCAGTGACTCTCAAGGTGGTCCTAGTGGCATTATGAAACAGAGAAGTAACCCCAGAAAAGCAATTGGTACCCGAGGTGTTGATGGAAGGGGATTCCCCTTCCATACAGTAATTCATCCAATCAGTCTCCTTCTCCAGTCTTCCATACACAAAGAAGAATTGCCAATAAAGGTAAGTGTTATTCTGTTAATGTTTAATTCATCATGTGCCACTGTATTGTTTACGTACTACATCCATATTTCATGTAAAAAAGTTTTTTGTTTTAATACTTCTGGTTGTCAGGAATGGATTAATTGAATTTACATTATTTCTTATGGGGAAAATTGATTCATAAATCGTCCATTTCGATAATAGCCCCACTTCCAGGAACGGATTATGGACGATTATTGAGGGGCCACTGTATAGGAAAGAATAAGGTGATGAGGATAACAAAAAAATTACGTAACAGAAGATTGGATATCAGATTGGAGGGAGAGAGTATGGAGGAGGTGAATGTATTCATATATTTAGGAGTGGACGTGTCAGCAGATGGGTCTTAGAAAGATGAGGCAAATCACAGAATTGGCGAGGGAAACAAGGTGAGTGGTACACTGAGGAGTCTGTGGAGACAAAGAACTTTATCCATGAAAGCAAAGAGGGGAATGTAAGAGAGTATAGTTATATCAACACTCTTGTAAGGGTGGTGAATGTTGCAACAAGAAGGCTGGAGGCAGTCGAGATGTCATGTCTGAGGGTAATGTGTGGTGTGAATATAATGCAGAGAATCCGTAGTTTGGAGATTAGGAGGAGGTGCGGGATTACCAAAACTATCCAGAGAGCTGAGGAGGGATTATTGAGATGGTTTGGACATGCAGAGAGGGTGGAATGAAACAGAATGATTTCGAGAGTGTATAAATCTGTAGTGGAGGGAAGGCACTGTACGGGTTGGCCAAGGAAAGGTTGGAGGGAGGGAGTAAAGGTGGTTTTGTGTGCAAGGGGCTTGGACTTCCAGCAAGCGTGTGTGAGCGTGTTAAACAGGAGCAAATGGAGACAAGGTAACATTTATGAAGGGATTCAGGGAAACCGGCAGGCCGGGCTTGATTCCTGGAGATGGAAAGTACACTGCCAGCACTCTGAAGCAGGGGAGTTAGTGTTGCAGTTTTATAAGTGTAGTGTAAGAATGCCTCCATCATGACAGTGATGGAGTTTACCTGGAGTTTACCTGGAGTTTACCTGGAGTTTACCTGGAGTTTACCTGGAGAGAGTTCCGGGGGTCAACGCCCCCGCGGCACAGTCTGTGACCAGGCCTCCTGGTGGATCAGAGCCTGATTAACCAGACTGTTACTGCTGGCTGCACGCAATCCAACATACGAGCCACAGCCCAGCTGGTCAGGTACCGACTTTAGGTGCATGTCCAGTGCCTGCTTGAAGACAGCCAGGCGTCTATTGGTAATCCCCCTTATGTATGCTGGGAGGCAGTTGAACAGTCTCCGGCCCCTGACACTTATTGCATTGTCTCTTAACGTCCTAGTGGCACCCCTACTTTTCATTGCGGGAATGTTGCATCGTCTACCGAGTCTTTTGCTTTCGTTGTGAGTGATTTTCATGTGCAAGTTCAGGACTAGTCCCTCTAGGATTTTCCAGGTGTATATAATCATGCATCCAGGGAATACAGGTTCAGGAACTTCAAGCGCTCCCAGTAATTGAGGTGTTTAATCTCTGTTATGCTCGCTGTGAAGGTTCTCTGTACATTTTCTAGGTCAGCAATTTCACCTGTCTTGAAAGGTGCTGTTAGTGTGCAGCAATATTCCAGCCTAGATAGAACAAGCGGCCTGAAGAGTGTCATCATGGGCTTGGCATCCCTAGTTTTGAAGGTTCTCATTATCCATCCTGTCATTTTTCTAGCAGATGCGACTGATACAATGTTATGGTCCTTGAAGGTGAGATCCTCCGACATGATCACTCCAGGTCTTTGACGTTGGTTTTTCGCTCTATTTTGTGGAAGGAATTTGTTTTGTACTCTGATGATCTTTTAATTTCCTCATGTTTACCATACCGGAGAAATTGAAATTTCTCATCGTTGAACTTCATATTGTTTTCTGCAGCCCACTGAAAGATTTGGTTGATGTCCGCCTGGAGCCTTGCAGTGTCTGCAATGGAAGACACTGTCATGCAGATTCGAGTGTCATCTGCAAAGGAAGACACGGTGCTGTGACTGACATCCTTGTCTATGTCAGATATGAGGATGAGAAACAAGATGGGAGTGAGTAATGTGGCTTGTGGAACAGAACTTTTCACTGTAGTCGCCTCAGACTTTGCTCTGTTGACTACTACTCTTTGTGTTCTGTTTGTGAGGAAATTATAGATCCATCTACCAACTCTTCCTGTTATTCCTTTACCACGCATTTTGTGTGCTATTACGCTATTATGTAAGTTTTTCTTTTTCAGGCCACCCTGCCTTGGTGGGAAACGGCCGATGTGTTAACAACAAAAATAAAATAAAGCACTTTACTGTATACCTAATGTATTATTACACACACGATTTACATATTACACTTTGTTAAACATTGAAAATAAAGAGAAGAAAACCACAATTCACCCAGCAAATTGTGCAAATCAATTTTCAAGTCCTATGCATCAGAGGCTGTTCTATCAGGGTCCGTTATATGGAGGGTTTACTGTAGCAGAATAATCTTACATCAAGTGTGTAAAACTTAAAATTAATATAACAAGTTATATTTAACAGAATGAAACATTGTCTTAATAAAAGCTTCCTGTAACTGCTGTTATTGTCCTATGTATAACTAGCAATGATGCACTGCAACATGACGGTACATCAATGATGCACTGCAACATGACGGTACATCAATGATGCACTGCAACATGACGGTACATCAATGATGCACTGCAACATGACAGTACATCAATAATGCACTGCAACATGACGGTACATCAATGATGCACTGCAACATGACAGTACATCAATGATGTACTGCAACATGACGGTACATCCCAAAGATGCACTGCAACATGACGGTACATCAATGATGCACTGCAACAAAGACGGTACATCAATTGATGCACTGCAACATGACAGTACATCAATGATGCACTGCAAAATTGACGGTACATCAATAATGCACTGCAACATGATGGTACATCAATGATGCAAATGCAACATGACGGTTTCATCAATGATGCACTGCAATATGACGTACATCAATGATGCACTGCAACATGACGGTACATCCCAAAGATGCACTGCAACATGACGGTACATCAATGATGCACTGCAACATGACGGTACATCAATGATGCACTGCAACATGACGGTACATCAATGATGCACTGCAACATGACAGTACATCAATGATGCACTGCAACATGATGGTACATCAATAATGCACTGCAACATGAAGGTACATCAATGATGCACTGCAACATGACGGTACATCAATGATGCACTGCAATATGACGGTACATCAATGATGCACTGCAACATGACGGTACATCAATAATGCACTGCAACATGACGGTACATCAATGATGCACTGCAATATGACGGTACATCAATGATGCACTGCAACATGACGGTACATCAATGATGCACTGCAACATGACGGTACATCAATAATGCACTGCAACATGACGGTAAAATCAATGATGCACTGCAATATGACGGTACATCAATGATGCACTGCAACATAACGGTACATCAATGATGCACTGCAACATGACGGTACATCAATGATGCACTGCAACATGAAGATACATCAATGATGCACTGCAACATGACGGTACATCAATGATGCACTGCAACATGATGGTACATCAATGATGCACTGCAACATGACGGTACATCAATGATGCACTGCAACATGACGGTACATCAATGATGCACTGCAACATGACGGTACATCAATGCTGCACTGCAATATGACGGTACATCAATGATGCACTGCAATATGACGGTACATCAATGATGCACTGCAACATGACGGTACATCAATAATGCACTGCAACATGACGGTACATCAATGATGCACTGCAATATGACGGTACATCAATGATGCACTGCAACATAACGGTACATCAATGATGCACTGCAACATGACGGTACATCAATGATGCACTGCAACATGAAGATACATCAATGATGCACTGCAACATGACGGTACATCAATGATGCACTGCAACATGACAGTACATCAATGATGCACTGCAACATGAAGATACATCAATGATGCACTGCAACATGACAGTACATCAATGATGCACTGCAGCATGATGGTACATCAATGATGCACTGCAACATGATGGTACATCAATGATGCACTGCAACATGATGGTACATCAATGATGCACTGCAACATGACGGTACATCAATGATGCACTGCAACATGACGGTACATCAATGATGCACTGCAACATGAAGATACATCAATGATTCACTGCAACATGACGGTACATCAAGGATGCACTGCAACATGAAGATACATCAATGATGCACTGCAACATGACGGTACATCAATGATGCACTGCAACATGAAGATACATCAATGATTCACTGCAACATGACGGTACATCAATGATGCACTGCAACATGATACATCAATGATGCACTGCAACATGACGGTACATCAATGATGCACTGCAACATGACGGTACATCAATGATGCACTGCAACATGACGGTACATCAACGATGCACTGCAACATGACGGTACATCAATGATGCACTGCAACATGACGATACATCAATGATGCACTGCAACATGGAGATACATCAATGATGCACTGCAACATGAAGATACATCAATGATGCACTGCAACATGACGGTACATCAATGACGCATTGCAACATGATGGTACATCAATGATGCACTGCAACATGACGGTACATCAATGATGCACTGCAACATGACGGTACATCAATGATGCACTGCAACATGACGGTACATCAATGATGCACTGCAACATGAAGATTCATCAATGATGCACTGCAACATGATGGTACATCAATGATGCACTGCAACATGACGGTACATCAATGATGCACTGCAACATGACGGTACATCAATGATGCACTGCAACATGACAGTACATCAATGATGCACTGCAACATGAAGATACATCAATGATGCACTGCAACATGACGGTACATCAATGGTGCACTGCAACATGAAGATACATCAATGATGCACTGCAACATGAAGATACATCAATGATTCACTGCAACATGACAGTACATCAATGATGCACTGCAACATGATGGTACATCAATGATGCACTGCAACATGACGGTACATCAATGATTCACTGCAACATGACGGTACATCAATGATGCACTGCAACATGACGGTACATCAATGATGCACTGCAACATGACAGTACATCAATGATGCACTGCAACATGAAGATACATCAATGATGCACTGCAACATGAAGATACATCAATGATGCACTGCAACATGACAGTACATCAATGATGCATTGCAACATGACGGTACATCAATGATGCACTGCAACATGACGGTACATCAATGATGCACTGCAACATGACGGTACATCAATGATGCACTGCAACCTGAAGTTACAACATCAATAATGCACTGCAACATGACGGTACATCAATGATGCACTGCAACATGACGGTACATCAATGATGCACTGCAACCTGAAGTTACAACATCAATAATGCACTGCAACATGACGGTACATCAATGATGCACTGAAACATGACGGTACATCGATGATGCACTGCAATGTGAAGATACATCAATGATGCACTGCAACATGACAGTACATCAATGATGCACTGCAACATGACAGTACATCAATGATGCACTGCAACATGACAGTACATCAATGATGCACTGCAACATGATGGTACATCAATGATGCACTGCAACATGATGGTACATCAATGATGCACTGCAACATGACGGTACATCAATGATGCACTGCAACATGAAATTACATCAATAATGCACTGCAACATGAAGATACATCAATGATGCACTGCAACATGACGGTACATCAATGATGCACTGCAACGTGAAGTTACAACATCAATAATGCACTGCAACATGAAGATACATCTATGATGCACTGCAACATGAAGGTACAACATTAATGATGCACTGCAACATGAAGGTACATTAATGATGCACTGCAATATGAAGGTACAACATCAATGATGCACTGTAACATGAAGGTACAACATTAATGATGCACTGCAACATGAAGGTACAACATTAATGATGCACTGTAACATGAAGGTACAACATTAATGATGCACTGTAACATGAAGGTACAACATCATAAACATATGAAAGTAACATGAAGGTACAACATCAACATGAAGGTACTAACACCACACAATACTATGGTTGATGTTAGTGTCAGTATAGCTACTGAATCCCCTTATATGTATACTTGTGTAGTATATTGTGGATCATATCATCCATGTATATATTTAAGCTCCCTGGTCAGTAGGCTCAGTGACTAGCATGTGACGTCACGTGACGCTGTTGTGAGCCCTTCGCGCCTGGGATCCTTCTCAGTTCCCATTAGATCTACCAAGCAGCTACAGGCAGGCTGGGCCTCCGTCTTCACACTCTGCAATAGTGTTACCATCCAACAAATGTGTTTATCTCCAACCTTCATATCTCCTACGAACCCCCACTACAAATGGTGCCAGCGGAGGGCCTGTAATTTTGATGATTACAGCTATTTCTGGAGATAAATTTCTACTGAGCCGGTTGCCATTTCCCGCTTAGCTAAGCCTGCTGACGCTTAACATCCCAAGCCAGCTACCCCGAGCAAGCTTTCACCAGCCTATTGCTTCCTACTTACTGGTCAGTCTCTGTGTACTAGTTTTATTTGCTTATTTGCATTACTTCCGAGGCGTTGACCTGGGTTTGCAAAGTAAGCCAAGCCACCAAGCCAGTCTGTGGGGGGAGGGGGGAGTCCAGCCCAGCTCTACACCATTCCAGCTTTGCCTGCTAAGCCAGCTTTCCACCCCTGCTGTGCTCATCGTTACAAGTTATCAAGCCAGTCTGTGTGAAGGGTTAAGCCAAGCCAGTCAGCAACTAACCCAGGTGACTTAACCCAGTACTCAAGAAAGTCACGTGGGTACAGTCTTCTCCATCACTTTGTGCTTCCAGTTCTAGCTGTTCTGAGTGCTTTATCATCCCTGTGGTGTTGTGGTATTTTTTTTTTTTAAACCAGCCCGGCTTAGAATATTTTCGTTCCTAGAGTGGGTGTCCCCAGAGTGGCTTACACCGTTCATCCCATAGTCCCAGTCACCACGCGGTGTTTCAGCACGGCTGCCTCAAGCACTCACACCACCACCACTACCACTGTAATTTTTACCCTCATCACGGATTCTAGCACCATATTTTACGGACCACATAGGGGGTCAAGAGACAAGAGTGTTCCTTCGACCCTGTGCGCCTACGTAAAAGCCTCCTGTGTGAGTCTATTATCGATTTAAGCACAAATTCATCAAGGCGTCAATGTGTGGAGAGTAGTAGCGAGAGCCGCACCAGCCACGAGACTCCAAACTACCTTCCTCACCCTCACCACTACCGCTCCAGTGATAATAAATAATAATTTTTTATAGATACATTTGTGAGTGTTGAGACAATTTTGCAGCGATTCCTGAGTGACATTTCTTTTCAGTGACTCTTGATCAGTGTTTATTATATCCTGTTTGCAATGTTTTTTTTCTTTTTCTTCAGTGTTAATTTTCGTGCTTTATTTTATGTCTGTTGTGTTGTGTTCATTTTTTTTTATATACTTGAAGTAAGTACTTTAATGTTTTTCCTTGTTGTGTTCAATATATAAGCAGTATAACCTTGTGTTTACACTTCACAATTATCTTGTGTTCACAGTATTGTGTTTCTTGCCTAGTAATTTATGCAGTGAAGTAATTCAGTAACTTGTTATCTTATATTCTGCATCACAACTCAGTGTTGTCTCAGTTATTTTTTTCTCTCTCCCAGCATTTGTGTTCTTGCTGATTTTTTTTTTTATTTACTCATTTGCCATTTTCTCTGTGTTGAACATTCTTGTGTTAATTCCCTTCATCTAGCCAGTGTCTAATTTGTCTTATCTCCACAGACAATAATGCCATTATTTTGTTGAAGACAATTATTTTCCAATTTTTGTCACTCCAAGCCTCATTGCAAGAAAATTCTCACTGTATTGTGTATAAATTGATATGTTTTGTTCCTGCATCACTGTGAGTGTTAACTTTTTTTTTTTTTTTTTTCCATCTATTATTTTTCATATTTCATTGAACAAATTCACTTTTAGTGCAATTTTTGCCTTCTTTTTAAAGTAAATCATTCTTTTGCTTGTTCAGTAAGTGTTTGCTTAAGCCGCAATTAAGAGTTAAAGTGTTACCCAGCAGCGGCAGTGGCAGCGGCAACAGGAACCTTGTTCTCTATTTTTACTTCTACCTGAGGTTCCCAGCAGCCCAGTGATGACCTAATCAAGACCCACATAACACTAACATGTGTGGATACCCAGAATGATATAAATCAACTGCAGAAATCACCCAAAAGTTCACAAATTACCAACTAATAGGACTCGTACTGCCACGTCCTACCCCGCTGCCACTGAAGTGATACTCCACAACATTCACCCATCGCCTATTATTCACCTGAAGCCACAGCCAATGGACAAGGGTCAGAGCAATAAAAGATCCAGTAACCAGCTAAGGACTCCTAACATCAAAGGTGAGAGCAGTAATAACACGAGGAAAACTTGTGGTACTGCCAGCCAGGACACAACCCTCATCACCCACCGGCACCACCACAACACACGACAGACAACAACAAACATGGCCGCCGTCACAGTCCAAGATAACTCCTTCCCAGTATTTGATGTCAAGAAGATCACCGACCCAGAAATAGCTAAACTCCTTACGATTCAGAACCAAACGATCACCAAACTAACTCAAGAAATGCAGGAACTAAAAGCTAGCAATGCAGATTACCTCAACAAGATCACTGCTCTAGAACATAAACTAGACACTCTGGAACAACAAAGCAACACCCACACCCAGTCCCTAGACACCATCAACACTCTAAAAGACCAAGTCACCCTACTTACTACCAACATTACAGAGGAAAGATCAAGAGTGGACCAATAACTTGCCAATGTCATAACCAACTTCCAAGACCATAATGACCAACAGCAGCTATCTGACGCTGTTGTAGTTAACAGCAAACATCTCCCACCCACAGTCACCCAAGAGACCTGCATGGAGACCACCCTACAGCTTATCAAGGACCACCTTCGCCTTAACATACGTAGTGATGACCTAAAGGATTGCAAACTGATGGGCTACCAAGCAGGTAAAAAAACAGTGCTGTTAAAATTCCAAACTAGCCTACAAAGAAACAACCTACTAAAAACATCTATTTCTATGAAAACTGATGTTTACGTCAATGAGTGCCTTACCAAAATAAGACAAAACCTTCTTTATCAGCTAAGAAAATTACGCTATGCTCAAAAAATCCACCAGTGCTTTGTGAGGGATGGAAAAATCGCAGTTAGGAAACAGCCCACTGGGAAGAGATACTTCATCTCTACAGAACATGACCTTAAAACATTCCTAAGTGAGGCTGGACTAACAGAATCAGAGTAAAGTGCAGAAAATACCCACAGTCCACAGTTAGTGTTATATTGTCATAAATTTGTGCCCCCCTAAAATTCTAATACCCCAGCTACTTTTGATTGTCATTGTTGTATTCAACGACCATTCTACCTCATAGTCTTAATTTGTTTAATATCTACAGAATCTATCTCCTTTTTTTACAACTTACCGCATCACTGTTCCATCTTATTTTATTATAAACTAGCCATAACTTGTCTTCAATAATTCTACCTCACTTTAAGAAATACTCAATTGTCCAATTTATATCTAAAAATCCCTATTATTGCCCAATTTTGCTTTAAACTATATTGATCAAACTTATTGTAAACTTCTTTTATTGACCATTTTATTCTATACTTTTTTAAACTAGTATTTTCAACTACAACTTTTATACTATCCTGTCTACCATCTTACTAGCATATTATAACCGAGTCATTGCCATTTTTATTTTTATCATTTTTTTTTTTATTATTTATTCTTTTGCTACCTTAACTTGTGTATTTTATCCTGTCAATTTAAATCTAGTTAAACTCTAATTCTTGTAAACAACTTATGTAAGACCTTAGTGCAATTACAATTGAGAGTCTTGTGCCTTTTTTATATTATTAGATTAAACTCAGTTGTACTATAGTCAATACCAAATTCATTATATTAGACCATAGTGCAATTACTAGTGAGAGACTGGTGCTATTTTTAATTTGTATTTTTATATTATTAGATTAAATCTAGTTGTACTATAGCTCATTCTAGCTCAAAACATAGACTCCACAAAAGTCATTATATTAGACCTTAGTGCAATTACAAGTGAGAGTCTTGTTCTATTTTAAATTTGTATTTTTATATTACTAGTTTATACCTAGTTGTACTTTAGTTCATTCCAGCACAACACATAGACAACATCAACTTCATTATGTGTAGTAGTGACTATACTCTATATGACCAAAATACTCTAGCTATATACTTATCCAAACTTCCCACCACTACAGGTACCAGTACTAGAACTCAACACATAACTCAGGATATAAATAACCATAATTTAAACCTAGAAGATGATTGATCACGTTGACCCTGATCTAAACCTCCATAATCTGACACCCAATCAAAACCTATTGGAAAGTAACTGCCTTTATTACACAGCATCACAAGCCAGCACTATCCTAAACAATGCTAAAAGTCTATCAGTACTTAACTACAACATCAGGTCCTTAAGCAAACACTATGATGACCTCCTGGCACTCCTTGAATCACTAAAGACACCCTTCTCCTGCATTACTCTTACTGAGACCTGGCTTAAGCAGGACACAATAGATATCTACCCTCTACCAGGATACACAGCAATTCACAACTGTAGACCAAACCAAGTTGGGGGTGGTATTGCAATCTATTACTCTAACCAGTTATCTTGTATTAGCACCACTTGTTTTAGTGATGAATATGGGGAATACATTTTTGCAAATTTTTACTGTAAAAAACCTTAAGACACCTATAACAATCGGTGCCATTTACCGGATACCTCACACAAACATCCCAAATTTCAGTGAGAAATTAAAGTCACTAATAACAAACAGACAAATGAATAAGCACCACCTTCTCTTAGCTGGAGACTTCAACATCAACCTTGGCTTACTAGATGATCAGCCTGTAACTGATTTCATCAACAATATGAACAACACACTTCTCATACCAACAATAACTAAACCAACCAGGCTCACTGAGACAAGTGCAACCATAATAGACCACATATGGACCAATATACTAGCCCCCCTTAAATCAGGGATAATCACAGATAGCACTACAGACCACTACCCTACCTTCCTCCTGACAAACATTAATAAACCACCACTTGAATTCAACAAAGTCTCATTTAGACTCCATGACGAGGCCTCAATAAAGAAGTTCACAGCTGACCTAGAGATTGTTGACTGGCCTACAGAATTCTCCAAGGCCAATGGTATTGATGACTGGACAGACATTTTTCTTAACAAATTACTTAGACTATACAACAAACATTGTCCTATAAAAACGAAACAGATCACGAACAAACGGCTTGGTTGCCCATGGCTAACCAGCACCATTCTGAAATCCAATGACAAGAAACACCAATATGAAAAGCAATATAAACAGGGCTTAATACACAAAGATATTCTTAAACACTATTCATCAGTTCTCACCAAAGTAATAAAGAAAGCCAAACAACTATACTACTCCAGAAGATTCACAGACACTAGAGGAGATATAAAAAAGACCTGGAAAACACTCTCTCAGATTCTAGGGACCCACAAACTGAAAAAAAAACAAGAATATTGTCCTAACTAAACCTAATGAAACACCACTACATCCCATTGACACAGCTAACAAGATAAACGACTTCTTCTCAACCATAGGTTCTAATCTCGCCAATAAAATCCCACATACCAATGCCCATGCCGGGGACTACCTAGATGGGAATTTCCCAAATTCCTTCTATCTTGCACCAACTGAGCCCTCAGAAGTCACCGAGATTATAAAGTCACTTAAAAACAACTCAGGGAATCTGTCTAATGTCCCACCATTACTGTACAAGCGAGCGGCCCATATCCTTTCGCATGCTATTTCATTACTTTTTAACAAGTCACTAGAAACTAGCACCTTCCCGAAACTACTCAAGATGGCAAGGGTTACACCAATACATAAAGGTGGTGACCCTACAGACTTAAACAACTATAGGCCAATATCAAACTTACCATTGCTATCCAAAATCTTTGAGAAACTCGTGCACAGGAGACTATATTCATTTATAACAGCACAAAACATACTCAACCCCTGCCAATTTGGATTTAGGAAAAATAAAAGCACTAATGATGCAATCATAAAAATGCTAGATCTGCTTTACACAGCATTAGAAAATAAGGAATATCCACTAGGAATTTTTATTGACCTAAGAAAAGCTTTTGACACAGTAGACCACGACATCCTACTCCACAAACTTGACCATTACGGTATAAGAGGCCATGCGCTTGCTTATTTCAAATCTTACCTTACTAATACGTATCAGTATGTTACCATTAAAGACAAAGCATCAACAACACGGCCACTTGATACTGGAGTTCCGCAGGGAAGTGTCCTTGGTCCCCTGCTCTTCCTCACATACATCAATGATCTTCTAAACGTATCCCAACACCTGAAACCCATTCTCTTTGCTGACGACACGACTTATGTCATCTCTCACCCTAATCTTGCCACCCTCAACACCATTATTAATGAGGAGCTGATCAAAATATCGACTTGGATGACAGCCAATAAACTTACGCTTAACACTGACAAAACCTACTATATTATGTTTGGTAGCAGAGCAGGAGATGCACAAATTAACATTAAGATCGACAACACTCTAATTACCAGACATAATGAGGGCAAATTCCTAGGCCTATACCTAGACAACAACCTGAATTTCAGCACCCATATCCAACACATAACCAAAAAAGTATCCAAAACAGTTGGGATCCTCTCCAAGATACGATACTACGTGCCACAAAATGCCCTTCTCACACTATACCACTCATTTATCCATACCTCACCTATGCTATTTGTGCTTGGGGATCAACTGCAGCAACACACCTAAAGCCAATAATAACCCAACAAAAAGCAGCAGCAAGAGTAATCACTAAATCCCATCCCTGGCAACACCCCCCCCCCCTACTCTTCATAGATCTAAACTTACTCCCTGTTCAGTACATCCACACTTACTACTGTGCAATCTACATCTACAGGAAATTAAAATCCAATATCAACCTTGACCTAAAACGCTTTCTTGATAGTTGTGACAGAACCCTCAGGTATAACACCAGACACAAACATCTCTACGACATTCCCCGTGTCCAACTAAACCTTTACAAAAATTCAATGTATGTCAAACTCCCTAAAATCTGGAACACCCTACCTGAGAACTCTAGAACTGCAGACACATTCATCACCTTCAAAACTACCATTAGAAAACATCTTATCTCCCTGATACACCCCATCAACTAACTACACGAATACCACCTGGTGGTTCACACTTACACTCACTCACTCATTTGACCATAAACAGAAATATTAATCTCAATCTTAAAATAATGAATCCTATGATACTCCAATACTGAAACTATGTCCTGTGCCAAAACAAAAGCATTCACATTGCTAAACTCACAAACTAGTATTTAGTCACTTAGCCATAATACCAACTTACCTCATAATTTGTAATATTTTAAAATAAAGAATTAAACTAAGTCTGCCCGAAATGCCTAGCCATGCTAGGCGTTCTAGTGGTACACTCTGTAATCATTATTTTACTACATGTAAACCACACAACAACCAAATTCTGTAAATTCAACATTGTAATATTTATAGAGAATAAACTTTGAATCAGTTCATTCCTTGATAATATTTTTTTTATTGCTTTGTAAACTGCATTTTCTTGTGTGTGTAATTTTTTTATTATTGCAATATTGACTCATTTTGCAATAATTCTTGTGTAAACATTGTGCTGCCATTAATATTTTTTCTTTCAGAAATTTTTATGTAGTGTTGTGTTGTGCAGTACTTTTGATTAGAAATTGTTATTTGCAATACTGCTACAGTTTATTTCAGTGCAATATTTTGTGATTTCAGTTTTACATTTCTTGTTCTGTGCATAATATTTTATTCTTTGTGTGGGGCCTCCCTCTTCACACTCTGCAATATAGTGTTACCATCCAACAAGTGTGTTTATCTCCAACCTTCATATCTCCTACGATCCCCCACTACATTAGTACTACCACACAATACTATGGGTGATGTTAGTACTACCACAAAATACTATGGGTGACATTAGTACCAACACACAATATGTACTGTGGTTGATGTTAGTACGACCACACAATACTATTGGTGAAGTTACAGTAGTGCCACCACACAACACTGTGGTTGATGTTTATCATGTGGGAGTTCGAACACGTGGATTGGGTAAAAATACTCACGTAGGCTGGAAGTACGTATATTGTAACTGAAGTATGTGGAAGGGCGCCACAGCCGATCCTGCCTCTCTCGCTCACTCTCGTATAGTTGAGGAGAGACTTAGCTCCCACTGACTTCCCAGATGAAGTCAAGCGTTTGTTGACTCTGTTGAACAAACGTCGTAAAGCCATTGCTTTACCAGGTGAGAAGATGGGTATAACGAACTTATTGTCCCATCGTATTCCACTTGAACCTGGTACTAGACCTATCTACATACCTGCGTACAGAATGTCTCATTCACAAGTTGCTGTCGCAGAAGAATTGATCAATCAAATGCTTGATGATGGAGTTATTGCACCTAGCAATTCACCTTGGAATGCACCCTTGATCCTAGTACCTAAGAAGGATGGTACTTGGTGCCCAGTAATTGACTTTAGGAAGTTAAATGCGAAAACCATTCCAGATCGCTTCCCACTTCCTGTACTGGGTGATCTTTTACGTAACATCGGAGATAACAAAGTCTTTTCAACCCTGGATTTGTTACAAGGGTTTTGGCAAGTCCCTCTTCACGAGGACAGCCAAGAGCTAACTGCATTCTCCACTCCTACAGGTCATTATCACTTCCTCCGTATGGCGTTTGGATTACGATCTTCCCCTATCACGTTCTCAAGGCTCATGACTAATATCTTTAGAGGTCTCATAGGTAATGCACTTATGGTGTACAGTGGACCCCCGCATACCGATTTTAATCCGTGCAAGAGGGGTAATTGTTATGCGAAATAATCGGTATGTGAATGAATTTTCCCCATAAGAAATAATGGAAATAAAATTAATCCGTGCAAGACACCCAAAAGTATGAAAAAAAAAAATTTTTTACCACATGAAATGTTAATTTTAGTACACACAAACTGAAAAAGGCATGCACAATTACATGACACTTACTTTTATTGAAGATCTGGTGATGATTGATGGGATGGGAGGAGGGGAGAGAGAGTGTTAGTGTTTAGAAGGGGAATCCCTTTCCATTAAGACTTGAGGTGTCGAGTCCTTTTCTGGGTTACTTCCCTTCTTCTTTTAATGCCACTAGGACCAGCTTCAGAGTCACTGGACTTCTTTCGCACAACATATCTGTCCATAGTGGCCTGTACCTCTCGTTCCTTTATGACTTCCCTAAAGTGTTTCACAACATTGTCAGTGTACAGGTTGCCAACACGGCTTGCAATAGCTGTGTGAGGGTGATTTTCATCAAAAAAGGTTTGCACTTCAAGCCACTTTGCACACATTTCCTTAATCTTTGTAGTAGGCAACTTCTTCAATTTCTCTCTCCCCTCCTCTGAACCAGTTTTCTCAGGTCTGGCCTCTTGCTCTTGAAGTTGATCTATCAGCTCATCAGTGGTTAGTTCTTCATTGTCCTCCTCCACCAACTCTTCCACATCCTCCCCACTAACCTCCAACCCCAAGGACTTTCCCAATGCCACAATGGATTCCTCAACTGGCATAATCCTCTCAGGGTTAGCCTCAAACCCTTCAAAATCCCTTTTGTCACACATTCTGGCCACAGTTTCTTCCAAGCAGAGTTCAAGGTCTTCTTAGTCACTCCCTCCCAAGCCTTACCTATAAGGTTTACACAATTGAGGATATTAAAGTGCTCTCTCCAAAACTCTCTTAGAGTCAGTTGAGTTTCTGAGGTCACTACAAAGCACCTTTCAAACAGAGCTTTTGTGTACAGTTTTTTGAAGTTTGCAATAACGGGGCCCATGGGTGCAGGGAGGAGTGGTTTTAGGAGGCAAAAACTTCATTTAAAAAATAAAGCTCATGTCCCCATAAAGTCGCTCTGCCAGTCGTGGTGACCAGGGGCATTGCTAACCCCAGGAGGCACTTAAGTTTAATTTCTTTTGGGGTAATCTTTACTTTTTGGGGGCAAATGCGTGTAACCATTATAGAAAAAGTCCCTAGTGACCATGCCTTACTGTTTCCCCTCCACCACACAAAATTTCCCCTTGAGGCATTTTTTTTCCCTGAATGCTTGGAGTTTCAGAGTGATTAACTAATAAAGGCTTAATTTTGCAATCCCCCCTAGATTGGAACACTCAACAAAGTAAGCCTGTCTTTATGGGCTTAGCCCTGGGGTGCCTTTTCCTCCTGGGGAATGTAGGCCCGCTTCATTTTCTTCCAAAACGGGGCCTGTTTCATCAAAATTAAACACTTTTTCGGTTTCAGCCCTTCAGCTCTATTTACTCCTTGAATTCTGCAAATTTTTCGCCGCTTTGGGGCCAACTGGCACCTCACCAGCCTTATCACACTTGTATGCCACACCTTTTTAAAATCTCTCAACCAACCTTTGTGGCCCTTTAAAATTCACTCACATCAGCCTAGTTGCAGGCATTTTTTTAATTTAAAACCCGATGCAATTTCCTCCCTTTTTCGTTAGATCGCTTAGAGATGCTTCTCTGCTAGCTTTTTTTTATTTATCCACCCCAAAATAAGAGTCTCTCAACATCTTCCATCCTTGCGCTTTGTTTCGAAAAAAACAGTTAAAATTTTGGCAAGAAAAAAGCTTCCTTTTTTGCCTTTCGGTGCCCCAAAAAGTACGTGGTTTATTGGGGGTTTTTTGTACAAACCCGACCAGGGCGGGGTCGCCTCCAATCATATTATCAATGATTCTTTCTTCATTTTTTTTGGAATTTCACCCTTATTGGTGTAGGGTTGGCACTAGAAGCTTTCTTGGGGCCCATGGTCATTTTTTCCAGAAACCCCGAAAAACTGTAATAATCAAATATTCCCATTTACTTGGATTTACCGCGGGGGGCTGGCTGGTAAGAATGGGGAGGGGGCACATGTGAGGCTGGTGAGGGCGCACATTGGGGGTTTTTCGGGAAAAATCGGTGAGCGGGTTTTTAAAGCGGGATCGAGGGAAAATTTTTTCGTTTAAGCAAGCGGTATGCGGATTAATCGCTATGTGGTGCCATTGGATGCGGGGGGGCCACGTACTTAGATGACAAATCTCTGTCTAAGACGTGGAACCACTTTAAAAAACTTGATGTATACTTGGTAAGCTTGAAGAAGCCAAAATTTTAAAAACAAACGTTAAAAGTCAATTTTTAGATCAGAAAATTTAAAATTTTTTGGGCCGTAGTCATTCCCAGAGGGGTTACGACTGACCCCCAAAAGTAAAGTAACGCGTAGTACTAAATTTTCCAAACCCAAAAATGCTGATGCCGTAAATCCTTTGTGGGTTAGCAGGTTTTTTTTGATTTTCATTGCCAATTTTTTTCCATAGCTGCTCCCTAAATGAGTTGCTTTAAAAAAGATGTCCTTTTGTTTGGGCCCCTTTCCCTCAAAAAAGAGCATTCCAAACCCCAAAAGAAAAAATAACATCTGCTCCAATTTTGAAATTTTTCCCGATTTTTCTAAGCCCTTCTATCTGACAACTGTGCTATTCAATTGGCATGGGTGCCGTACAGCTCAGAAAACCCATGGAAGTACAAAAGCATTGATTTTCTAGCGATCCTTACGAAGGCGAAAATTAACGTAACTGAGCAAAGTTTTGCTGTATGGGTTTTAAGCACTTCCGGACATTTTTTATCATACTCGTTTTTTCTTGACAGACCATTTCTCCACTGATACCTTTTTTCCAGAAAAAAAAACAACCTACTGGGAAAGGTTTCCCGGGCCTTGACTATCCCAAAAGGGTTTAATCCCCCTTTGAACATTTACCTGGCAAGTCAAATGTAGTCGCAGTTTGCCTTATCGCGACATGTTAGTATAGTAACTGCAGACCCTCCATTTAGTGCTGAAGAAGTAAAGAATGCTCAACGAACAGATCCCATGTGGTCTGGTGTGATTCGATTCCTGCTCCAGGAAGATCTTATTCTGACTGTGAAGCCACCAGCACCCATCAGTGACTTTGTCATGAACCAAGAATTACTGTATCGAACAGCCGAGTTGGTACTCCTAGCAGAAGAGTATACCAGTTAGTAATTCCACAGTCACTAGTGAATGTAGCTTTTACAGCTAGTTCACGATGTACCAGGTGTTGCACACCCTGGTATGGATCGTTCAGTAAAACAAGCCAGATTGAAATACTTTTGGCCTCGTATGGCAACTGATATTTCTGAGTATGTTAAGAAATGTAGTGTCTGCATGCAACATAAAGGTAATGCTAATGGTCCTAATCCAATCCAAGTATATCCAACTACTAGCGAACCGTGGGAAAGAGTTGCGCTAGATTTGTTAACTAATTTCCAATCTTCCCTCCAAGGCAACAAACATCTGTGTGTTATGGTAGACCATTTCACCAGATATTGTGAGTTAGTTCCTATTGCAGATAAGACTGCCGAGACAGTAGCTAAAGTGTTTAAAGAACGCATTATCTGCAGGCATACCACCCCTAAGTCCCTAGTAACAGATAATGGAGGTGAATTCTGTAATGAGATTCTTGAAAATTTGTGTACCTTGTACAAGATCTCTAAATCTACCATTGTTCCTCATCATCCTGCCAGCAATGGGTTAGCGGAACGAACCAATAAGAAAGTACTTGATGTCTTGAGAGCCACTATCAATCCCAAGAGTGAAACTTGGGATGAAGTTATACCTGATGTGCAGTGTGCTATAAATTCTGCTTACAATGTTTCTAGGTGATACTCTACATTATGCATTGTACGGTGTAGATAAATGTTTGCCTTATGAGTTGTTATATTTTAATCTGAAACCAAATTACAACCCTGATGATTTCATAGCAACTCGTACCAGCTTTGCTCAAAGTGTTTTTAGAAGAATCCGTGAAACACTTAGCAGAGACGGTTGGTAGTGAGTCAACTACTGGTACACTGGTTACTGGTAACTGGTTACTACTACTGAGATGTTAGTACCACCACACATACTATGGGTGATGTTAGTACCACCGCACAATACTATGGGTGATGTTAGTACCACCACACAATACTGTGGTTGATGTTAGTACCACCACACAGTACTATGGGTGATGTTAGCACCACCACACAATACTGTGGTTAATGTTAGTACCACCACACAATACTATGGATAATGTTAGTACCACCACACAATACTATGGGTGATGTTATTACCACCACATAATACTGTGGTTGATGTTAGTACCACCAAATACTATGGGTGACGTTAGTACCACCGCACAATACTATGGGCAATGTTTGTACCACCACACAATACTATGGGTGATGTTAGTACCACCACACAATACTATGGGTGATGTTAGTACCACCACACGGTACTATGGGCAATGTTAATACCACCACACAATACTATGGGTGATGTTAGTAACACCACACAATACTATGAGTGATGTTAGTACCACCACACAGTACTATGGGCAATGTTAGTACCACCACACAATACTATGGGTGATGTTAGTACCACCACACAATACTATGGGTGATGTTAGTACCACCACACAATACTATGGGTGATGTTAGTACCACCACACAATACTATGGGTTATGTTAGTACCACCACACAGTACTATGGGCAATGTTAGTACCACCACACAATACTATGGGTGATGTTAGTACCACCACACAATACTATGGGCAATGTTAGTACTACCACACAGTACTATGGGTTATGTTAGTACCACCACACAGTACTATGGGCAATGTTAGTACCACCACACAATACTGTGGTTGATGTTAGTACCACCACACAGGACTATGGGTGATGCTAGTATCACCACACAATACTGTGGTTGATGTTAATACCACCACACAATACTATGGGTGACATTAGTACCACCACACAGTACTATGGGCAATATTAGTACTACCACACAATACTATGGGTGATGTTAGTACCACCACACAATACTGTGGTTGATGTTAGTACCACTACACAGGACTATGGGTGATGTTAGTACCACCACACAATACTGTGGTTGATGTTAGTACCACCACACAATACTGTGGTTGAGATCAGTACCACTACACAGGACTATGGGTGATGTTAGTACCGGTACACAATACTATGAGTAATATTAAGCAGCTCACTCTAAGCTTGACTGGATCCAGTACACAGTCCCAGGGTGGTCGTGGATGGGGCCCCAAAGCTTCAATAATATCCTCTAAGTGGTCTCCATGCTGCTCTACGATGCTGCCGTATCTCCGAAGTTCATGCTCAGCCACAATCTCTGCCAAGATATACCAAAAGTATTAGTTAGGAAAATTTAATAATGGTTTAAGAAGCAGTAAAGCTGTTTTAATTAGGGCAATGGTTCTGAGAGCATAATGTGGTCATTTGTATTATATTATGATGGCTTTACCTTGATGTGGGTTGCATATGTATTATATTATGTATGATTAACCTTGATGTGGGCATATATGTATCATATTATGAATGATTAACCTTGATGTGGGCATATATATATACAGTGGTCCCTTGTTTTTCATAGTTAATCCGTTCCTGGAGTTGCTACTATTAACGAAATCTACGATTTGCGAATCAATTTTCCCCATAAGAAATAATGTAAATACAATTAATCCATTCCTGACACCCAGAAGTATTAAAACAAACAATTTTTTTACATGAAATATACATGTAGTACATAAACAATACAATGGGAAATGATGAATGAAACATTAACAGCATAACACTTACCTTTATTGGAGATTCTTCCTAGTGCATGGGAGACTGGAGGAGGAGGAGAGATTGGATTGTTTATAGTTTGGAAGGGAAATCCCCTTCCAGCAACACCTCAGGTACCAATTGCTTTTCTGGGGGTTGCTTCTCTTCTCTGTTTCTTAATGCCACTAGGACCACCTTGAGAGTCACTGGAGTCCTGTCTCGCAAAATAACTGTGGAGAGAGCTCTGTTTCTGGCGTCTCTTTAACACTTCCCTAAAATGGCCCAAGACTTTGTCACTGTACATGTTGCCAACATGGCTTGCAACAACCTTGTCAGGGTGATGTTTCTCAATAAAGCTTTCCATCTTACCCCACACAGCAAAAATCTCTTTAATTTCTGAAGAAGGCACCATCTTCCATCTCTCTTCCTCCTCCTCCTCTGCAGCAAGATTCTGAGCTGTGATCTGTTGCTCTTCCTGCTGAAGCTCTTGCAGTTCCTCTTCATTGTGGTCTTCCACCAATTCTTCCACATCCTCCAAACTCACATCCAGCCCCATGGAACTCCCAAGTGCCACAATTGATTTAACAACAGACATAGGCTCATCAGGATCAGTCCCAAACCCTTCAAAATCCCTCTTGTCGACACAATCTGGCCACAATTTTCTCCAGGCAGAGTTCAAAATCCTGGTAGTCACTCCCTCCCAAGCCATACCTATAAGGGTTATGCAATGGAGGATGCTGAAGTGTTCTCTCCAAAATTCCCTTAGGGTCAAGTGAGTGTCTGTGGTCACAGTCAAGCACCTTTGAAACATTGCTTTGGTGTAGAGTTTTTTAAAGTTTGCAATGACCTGCTGGTCCATGGGCTGGAGGAGAGGAGTGGTATTCGGAGGCAAGAACTTTACTGTGATGAACCCAAACTCCTTGAAAATTAGGTCATCCAAGTTTGGAGGATGAGCAGGTGCATTGCCCATTACTAGCAGGCACTTGAGATCCAATTTCTTTTCCAGGAGGTAATTCTTCACACTAGGGCCAAACACTTCATTGAACCACTCGACGAAAATTTCCCTCGTGACCCATGCCTTACTATTAGATTTCCAAAACACACACAATTTACTCTTCATAACATTGTCTTTCCTGAACACTCTGGGATTTTCAGAATGGTACACTAGTAATGGCTTCACTTTGAAATCCCCACTAGCATTAGCATAGAACATTAGCGTCAGCCTGTCATTCATAGGCTTGTGTCCTGGTATTACCTTTTCCTCCTGTGTAATGAAGGTCCTCTTTGGCATTTTCTTCCAAAAGAGGCCTGTTTCGTCACAAATGAACACTTGTTCAGGTTTCAGTCCTTCAGCCTCTATGTACTCCTTGAATTCATGCACATATTTTTCAGCCGCCTTGTGGTTCGAACTGGCAGCCTCACCATGCCTTACCACACTGTGTATGACAGTACTGTTCTTAAATCTCTCAAACCAACCTTTGCTGACCTTAAATTCACTCACATCACTATTTTCAGAAATTTCTTTACCAGATCGTTGTGCAACTGCCTAGCCTTTTCACAAATACAGTGGACCCCCGCATAACGATGGCATCGCATAGCGATTTTTCCGCATAACGATTACTTTTATCGCAAAATTTTTGCCCCGCATACCGATTAAAAACCCGCATACCGATTTTCGTCCGAGACGCGTCCAATGTGCCCTCAGCCAGCCTCACATGTGCCGCTCCGTCCCATTGTTTACCAGCCAGCCTCCGCGGTAACATCCAAGCATACACTCGGAATATTTCGTATTATTACAGTATTTTCGGTGCTGTTTCTGGAAAATAAGTGACCATGGGCCCCAAGAAAGCTTCTAGTGCCAACCCTGTGGTAAAAAGGGTGAGAATTAGTATGGAAATTAAGAAAGATTTTGAAGGGTTTGGGGCTAACCCTGAGAAGCCTATGCCAGTTGTGGAATCCATTGTGCCTACTTCAAAGATTAAGGAAATGTGTGCACAGTGGGTTGAACTGCAAACCTTTATAGATGAAAATCACCCTGACACAGCTGTTGCAAGCCGTGCTGTTGACTATTTCAATGACAATGTTGTGGCCCATTTTAGACAAATCGTAAAGGAACGGGAGGTACAGAGCTCTATGGACAGATTTGTTGTGCGACAGAGGTCCAGTGACTCTCAAGCTGGTCCTAGTGGCATTAAAAGAAGAAGGGAAGTAACCCCGGAAAAGGACTTGCTACCTCAAGTCGTAATGGAAGGGGATTCCCCTTCTAAACAGTAAGAAGATAATGCTCTCCCCTCCTCCCATCCCATCAATCATCACCAGATCTTCAATAAAAGTAAGTGTCATTTAATTGTGCATGCCTTTTTCAGTTTGTGTGTATTAAAATTAACATTTCATGTGGTAAAAAAAAATTTTTTTCATACTTTTGGGCGTCTTGCACGGATTAATTTGATTTCCATTATTTCTTATGGGGAAAATTCATTCGCATAACGATTATTTCGCATAACGATGAGCCCTCTTGCACGGATTAAAATCGTTAACCGGGGGTCCACTGTAATTGAAGTCATAAGAGCATCTCCTGCTAATTGTTTCTCATTTATCCACACCAATAACAACTTCTCAACCTCTTCGAGTACTGGTGATCTCATTTTTGTCAGCATAGGTATCCCCTTTGCAACAACAGCATCCTTGATTTCCTTTTGCTTGGCCACTATGGAACATATGGTTGTGTAGGTTTTCTTATACATCCTGGCCAGCTCGGCCACACTTGTACCACTTTCATATTGTTCAATGATGTTTTTCTTAAATTCAATTGTATTTCTCACCTTCTTTACCACAGGCTTGGCACTAGGAGCATTCTTTGGAGCCATTGTAGTTTATTTAGTACTTGCAAGCACTAAAATAAATGGAATATTATGAAATATTTCACTGGAGCACGTGAGGGGACCTTCGCTCACTGGTAAACAATGCCAGACTGGCTGCCGCCCCGGCTCACGCCGTGGGTACGCGTCCCGGATGAACTACTACTCGCGAGTCAACCTATGAAATGCGAGCCCATGTTTATACGAAAATATCCCTATGACTTCCGAAATCTATGATTGCCGAGAACTACGAAAAACGAGGGAACACTGTACATTATATTATGTAAGTTTAACCTTGAAGTGGGCATATATGTACCATATTATGTATGATTAGCATTGATATGGGAATGTATGTATCATATTATGTAGGTTTAACCTTGATATGCGCATTTATGAATCATATTATGAATGATTAACCTTGATGTGAGCATATATGCATCATATTATATTTTTTTTTTTAATTAACACATTGGCTGATTCCCACCAAGGCAGGGTGGCCCAAAAAAGAAAAACTTTCACCATCATTCACTCCATCACTGTCTTGACAGAAGGGTGCTTTACACTACAGTTTTTAAACTGCAACATTAACACCCCTCCTTCAGAGTGCAGGCACTGTACTTCCCATCTCCAGGACTCAAGTCCAGCCTGCCGGTTTCCCTGAATCCCTTCATAAATGTTACTTTGCTCACACTCCAACAGCACGTCAAGTATTAAAAACCATTTGTCTCCATTCACTCCTATCAAACACACTCACGCATGCCTGCTGGAAGTCCAAGCCCCTCGCACACAAAACCTCCTTTACCCCCTCCCTCCAACCTTTCCTAGGCTGACCCCTACCCCGCCTTCCTTCCACTACAGACTGATACACTCTTGAAGTCATTCTGTTTCGCTCCATTCTCTCTACATGTCCGAACCACCTCAACACCCCTTCCTCAGCCCTCTGGACAACAGTTTTGGTAATCCCGCACCTCCTCCTAACTTCCAAACTACGAATTCTCTGCATTATATTCACACCACACATTGCCCTCAGACACGACATCTCCACTGCCTCCAGCCTTCTCCTTGCTGCAACATTCATCACCAATGCTTCACACCCATATAAGAGCGTTGGTAAAACTATACTCTCATACATTTCCCCTCTTTGCCTCCAAGGACAAAGTTCTTTGTCTCCACAGACTCCTAAGAGCACCGCTCACCCTTTTCCCCTCATCAATTCTATGACTCACCTCATCTTTCGTAGACCCATCCGCTGACATGTCCACTCCCAAATATCTGAATACATTCGCCTCCTCCATACTCTCTCCCTCCAATCTGATATCCAATCTTTCATCACCTAATCTTTTTGTTATCCTCATAACCATACCCTTTCCTGTATTCACTTTTAATTTTCTTCTTTTGCATACCCTACCAAATTCATCCACCAACCTCTGAAACTTCTCTTCAGAATCTCCCAAGAGCACAGTGTCATCAGCAAAGAGCAACTGTGACAACTCCCAGGCCATGGGAAAACCTGGGTAGCCACAGCCACTCAAGAGGGAAAGGTTTTTTAGTGCCAGGAAGGAAAAAAGAACTGGCAGGAAATGGCAGAAATCGTACACCAAATCCAGTCATTCCTGGAGTGGAACCACAGTCGATGGCCTCCACTCCAAACCAACAGATACAGATACTAATGCCAGAAAAAAAATCCCCATTAGTACCAACAATACCACCAGTCCGATGACATTCTTCTTTGCAAATATACAGGGTCTAAAGCCAGCAACAAACAACAAAATACCTTTCATCCGTGGACTGCTTGCAGAGGCAAATGCAACGTTCGCGGCTTTCACAGAGACCCACATAAAGGATCACTTGGACAAAGAAATATGGATCCCAGGTTACAACCATACAGATGCGACAGAGTGAACAGGCAAAAGGGGAGGGCTGGCCTGTACATCGCAGAGTCACTTGTTTGCACAGAACTGCTTAATGCCTCAAATGGTGTAGTGGAAGTTTTAGCAGTAAAGATCAGCCTCCGGATGCAACATCCCAGCAATTCCAGGAACAGCTGTTAAAAATTTACCACTGTCTGGAAAATCTGCCAGCTCCTGCCCCCAACATCTTGCTCCTGGGGGATTTCAACTTAAGGCACCTAAAATGGAGGAATAGAGCAAATAATGTTGTTGCAGTAATAACACCAGAAAGCAGCTCGGACGAGAGCTCACAAACACACACACGAGCTTTTAAATCTCTGCACAAAATTCAATTTAAACCGGCAAACAATAGAGCCTACTAGACTGGAGAATACACTGGACCTCATCTTCACTAACAATGATGATCTGATACGAAATGTCACCATATCAAAAACAATATATTCAGATCAAAACATAATTGAGGTTCAGACATGTATGCGCGGAGCCCCAGACTGACATAATGACATTAGTCACGAGGGAGCATTCACCAAATTCAACTTCAATAACAAAAACATAAAGTGGGACCAAGTAAACCAAGTCCTAACCGATATAAGCTGGGAAGATAGACTAAGCAACACAGACCCCAACTAATGCCTAGAACAGATTAACTCAGTGGCACTCGATGTATGAACAAGGCTTATTCCTCTAAGAAAAAGGAGGAGTAGATGTAAAATAGAAAGAGACAGGCGCTCCCTTTACAGGTGATGGAAAAGAATAAGAGAGCGGCTAAAAGAGGCCAATATATCTGAAATGCGTAGGGAGTCACTGGTCAGAGAAATAGCAAGCATCGAACTTAAGCGAAAGGAATCTTATAGGAGTCAGGAATTGCGGGAAGAACTAAAAGCCATAAATGAAATCGAAAGAAGCCCAAAGTATTTCTTTTCCTATGCCAAATCAAAGTCGAGAACAACGTCTAGTATTGGGCCCCTACTTAAACAAGAAGGGTCCTACACAGATGACAGCAAGGAAATGAGTGAGCTACTCAAGTCCCAATATGACTCAGTTTTTAGCAAGCCGCTAACCAGACTGAGAGTCGAAGATCAAAATGAATTTTTTATGAGAGAGCCACAGAATTTGGTTAACACAAGCCTATCTGATGTTATCCTGACGCCAAATGACTTCGAACAGGTGATAAATGACATGCCCATGCACTCTGCCCCAGGGCCAGACTCATGGAACTCCATGTTCATCAAGAACTGCAAGAAGCCCTATCACGAGCTTTTACCATCCTATGGAGAGGGAGCATGGACACGGGGGTCGTCCCACAGTTACTAAAAACAACAGACATAGCCCCACTCCACAAAGGGGGCAGTAAAGCAATAGCAAAGAACTACAGACCGATAGCACTAACATCCCATATCATAAAAATCTTTGAAAGGGTCCTAAGAAGCAAGATCGCCACCCATCTAGAAACCTATCAATTACACAACCCAGGGCAACATGGGTTTAGAACAGGTCGCTCCTGTCTGTCTCAACTATTGGATCACTACGACAAGGTCCTAGATGCACTAGAAGACAAAAAGAATGCAGATGTAATATATACAGACTTTGCAAAAGTCTTCGACAAGTGTGACCATGGTGTAATAGCGCACAAAATGCGTGCTAAAGTAATAACAGGAAAAGTTGGTCGGTGGATCTATAATTTCCTCACAAACAGAACACAAAGAGTAGTAGTCAACAGAGTAAAGCCCGAGGCAGCTACGGTGAAAAGCTCTGTTCCACAAGGCACAGTACTCGCTCCCATCTTGTTCCTCATCCTCATATCTGACATAGACAAGGATGTCAGCCACAGCACCGTGTCTTCCTTTGCAGATGACACCCAAATCTGCATGACAATGTCTTCCATTGCAGACACTGCAAGGCTCCAGGCGGACATCAACCAAATCTTTCAGTGGGCTGCAGAAAACAATATGAAGTTCAACGATGAGAAATTTCAATTACTCAGATATGGTAAACATGAGGAAATTAAATCTTCACCAGAGTACAAAACAAATTCCGGCCACAAAATAGAGCGTAACACCAACGTCAAAGACCTGGGAGTGATCATGTCGGAGGATCTCACCTTCAAGAACCATAACATTGTATCAATCGCAGCTGCTAGAAAAATGACAGGATGGATAATGAGAACCTTCAAAACTAGGGATGCCAAGCCCATGATGACACTCTTCAGGTCACTTGTTCTATCTAGGCTGGAATATTGCTGCACACTAACAGCACCTTTCAAGGCAGGTGAAATTGCTGACCTAGAAAATGTACAGAGAACCTTCACGGCACGCATAACAGAGATAAAACACCTCAATTACTGGGAGCGCTTGAGGTTCCTGAACCTGTATTCCCTGGAACGCAGGTGGGAGAGATACATGATTATATACACCTAGAAAATCCTAGAGGGACTAGTACCGAACTTGCACACGAAAATCACCCACTACGAAAGCAAAAGATTTGGCAGATGATGCAACATCCCCCCAATGAAAAGCAGGGGTGTCACTAGCACATTAAGAGACCATACAATAAGTGTCAGGGGCCTGAGACTGTTCAACTGCCTCCCAGCATACATAAGGGGGATTACCAATAGACCCCTGGCAGTCTTCAAGCTGGCACTGGACAAGCACCTAAAGTCGGTACCTGACCAGCCGGACTGTGGCTCGTACGTTGGTTTGTGTGCAGCCAGCAGTAACAGCCTGGTTGATCAGGCACTGATCCACCAGGAGGCCTGGTCACAGACCGGGCCACGGGGGCGTTGACCCCCGGAGCTCTCTCCACGTAAACTCCAGGTTATGTGTGATTCTTTATCTTTTAACTCCACGCCTCTTGCCAAGACCCTCGCATTTACTTCTCTTACAACCCCATCTATAAATATATTAAACAACCACGGTGACATGCATCCTTGTCTAAGGCCTACTTTTACTGGGAAATAATCTCCCTCTTTCCTACATACTCTAACTTGAGCCTCACTATCCTCATAAAACTCTTCACTGCTTTCAGTAACCTACCTCCTACACCATACACCTGCAACATCTGCCACATTGCCCCCCTATCCACCCTGTCATACGCCTTTTCCAAATCCATAAATGCCATAAAAACCTCTTTAGCCTTATCTAAATACTGTTCACTTATATGTTTCACTGTAAACACCTGGTCCACACACCCCCTACCTTTCCTAAAGCCTCCTTGTTCATCTGCTATCCTATTCTCCGCGTTACTCTTAATTCTTTCAATAATAACTCTACCATACATTTTACCAGGTATACTCAACAGACTTATCCCCCTATAATTTTTGCACTCTCTTTTGTCCCCTTTGCCTTTATACAGGGCAGGTCGCTCCTGCCTCTCACAACTACTGGATCACTATGACATGGCCTTGGATGCACTGGAAGAAAATCAGAATGCAGATGTAATATACACCCAACATCTTGCTCCTGGCGGATTTCAACTTAAGGCACCTAAAATGGAGGAATATAGCAAATAATATTGTGCAGTAATAACACCAGGAGGCAGCTCTGATGAAAACTCACACTCACACGAGCTTTTAAATCTCTGCACAAAATTCAATTTAAACCAGCAAATAATAGAGCCTACTAGACTGGAGAATACACTAGACCTCATATTCACTAACAATGATGATCTGATAAGGAATGTCACCATATCAAAAACAATATACTCAGATCACAACATAATTGAGGTTCAGACATGTATTCGTGGAGCCCCAGACCGACAAAATGAGACTAGTCACGAGGGAGCATTCACCAAATTCAACTTCAATAACAAAAACATAAAGTGGGACCAAGTAAACCAAGTCCTAACCGATATAAGCTGGGAAGATATACTAAGCAACACAGACCCAAACTTATGCCTAGAACAGATTAACTCGGTGGCACTCGATGTATGCACAAGGCTTATTCCTCTAAGAAAAAGGAGGAGTAGATGTAAAATAGAAAGAGACAGGCGCTCCCTTTACAGGCGACGGAAAAGAATAACAGAGCGGCTAAAAGAGGTCAATATATCTGAAATGCGCAGGGAGACACTGGTCAGAGAAATAGCAAGCATCGAACTTAAGCTAAAAGAATCCTTTAGGAGTCAGGAATCGCGGGAAGAACTAAAAGCTATAAATGAAATCGAAAGAAGCCCAAAGTATTTCTTCTCCTATGCCAAATCAAAATCGAGAACAACGCCCAGTATTGGGCCCCTACTTAAACAAGATGGGTCCTACACAGATGACAGCAAGGAAATGAGTGAGCTACTCAAGTCCCAATATGACTCAGTTTTTAGCAAGCCGCTAACCAGACTGAGAGTCGAAGATCAAAATGAATTTTTTATGAGAGAGCCACAAAATTTGATTAACACAAGCCTATCCGATGTTATCCTGACGCCAAATGACTTCGAACAGGCGATAAATGACATGCCCATGCACTCTGCCCCAGGGCCAGACTCATGGAACTCTGTGTTCATCAAGAACTGCAAGAAGCCCCTATCACGAGCCTTTTCCATCCTATGGAGAGGGAGCATGGACACGGGGGTCATCCCTCAGTTACTAAAAACAACAGACATAGCCCCACTCCACAAAGGGGGCAGTAAAGCAACAGCAAAGAACTACAGACCAATAGCACTAACATCCCATATCATAAAAATCTTTGAAAGGGTCCTAAGAAGCAAGATCACCACCCATCTAGAAACCCATCAGTTACACAACCCAGGGCAACATGGGTTTAGAACAGGTCGCTCCTGTCTGTCTCAACTACTGGATCACTACGACAAGGTCCTAAATGCACTAGAAGACAAAAAGAATGCAGATGTAATATATACAGACTTTGCAAAAGCCTTCGACAAGTGTGACCATGGCGTAATAGCGCACAAAATGCGCGCTAAAGGAATAACAGGAAAAGTCGGTCGATGGATCTATAATTTCCTCACTAACAGAACACAGAGAGTAGTCGTCAACAGAGTAAAGTCCGAGGCAGCTACGGTGAAAAGCTCTGTTCCACAAGGCACAGTACTAGCTCCCATCTTGTTCCTCATCCTCATATCTGACATAGACAAGGATGTCAGCCACAGCACCGTGTCTTCCTTTGCAGATGACACCCGAATCTGCATGACAGTATCTTCCATTGCAGACACTGCAAGGCTCCAGGCGGACATCAACCAAATCTTTCAGTGGGCTGCAGAAAACAATATGAAGTTCAACGATGAGAAATTTCAATTACTCAGATATGGTAAAACATGAGGAAATTAAATCTTCATCAGAGTACAAAACAAATTCTGGCCACGAAATAGAGCGAAACACCAACGTCAAAGACCTGGGAGTGATTATGTCGGAGGATCTCACCTTCAAGGACCATAACATTGTATCAATCGCATCTGCTAGAAAAATGACAGGATGGATAATGAGAACCTTCAAAACTAGGAGGCCAAGCCCATGATGACACTCTTCAGGTCACTTGTTCTATCTAGGCTGGAATATTGCTGCACTCTAACAGCACCTTTCAAGGCAGGTGAAACTGCCGACCTAGAAAATGTACAGAGAACTTTCACGGCGCGCATAACGGAGATAAAACACCTCAATTACTGGGAGCGCTTGAGGTTTCTAAACCTGTATTCCCTGGAACGCAGGAGGGAGAGATACATGATTATATACACCTGGAAAATCCTAGAGGGACTAGTACCGAACTTGCACACGAAAATCACTCACTACGAAAGCAAAAGACTTGGCAGACGATGCACCATCCCCCCAATGAAAAGCAGGGGTGTCACTAGCACGTTAAGAGACCATACAATAAGTGTCAGGGGCCCGAGACTGTTCAACTGCCTCCCAGCACACATAAGGGGGATTACCAACAGACCCCTGGCAGTCTTCAAGCTGGCACTGGACAAGCACCTAAAGTCAGTTCCTGATCAGCCGGGCTGTGGCTCGTACGTTGGTTTGCGTGCAGCCAGCAGCAACAGCCTGGTTGATCAGGCGCTGATCCACCAGGAGGCCTGGTCACAGACCGGGCCGCGGGGGCGTTGACCCCCGAAACTCTCTCCAGGTAAACTCCAGGTAATACACAGACTTTGCAAAAGCATTTGACAAATGCGATCATGGCGTAATAGCCCATAAAATACGTGCTAAAGGAATAACTGGGAAAGTGGGGAGATGGATCTTCAACTTCCTAACAAATCGAACACAAAGAGTAGTGGTCAACAGAGTTAAATCAGAGGCTGCCATAGTGAAGAGCTCTGTTCCACAAGGCACAGTACTCGCCCCATCTTATTCCTTATCCTCATATCAGACATAAACAGAGATATACACCACAGCACCGTATCATCCTTTGCGGATGATACTAGGATCTGCATGAGGCTGTCATCTGCTGAGGATGCGGTTAACCTCCAAGAAGATATAAACAAAGTTTTCCAGTGGGCAATGGTAAACAATATGATGTTCAATGAGGACAAATTCCAACTACTCGTTATGGAAAAATGGAGGAGATAATAACTAGAACAGAGTATACTACTGACTCCGGCCATACAATAGAGCGGAAAAATAATGTAAGGGACCTGGGAGTAGTAATGTCTGAGGATCTCACTTTCAAGGATCATAACAGTGCCACGATCGCACGTGCAAAGAAAATGATAGGATGGATAATGAGAACTTTCAAAATGAGAGATGCCAAGCCCATGATGATCCTTTTCAAATCCCTTGTTCTCTCTAGGCTGGAATACTGCTGTACATTAACATCTCCATTCAAAGCAGGTGAAATCGCAGATCTAGAGAGTGTACAGAGATCCTTTACTGCACGTATAAGTTCTGTCAAGCACCTTAACTACTGGGAACGTTTGGAAGCACTTGACTTGTACTCGTTGGAACGCAGGAGGGAGAGATATATCATAATCTACACTTGGAAAATCTTGGAAGGAATGGTCCCAAATCTGCGCACAGAAATCACTCCCTACGAAAGTAAAAGACTGGGCAGGCGATGCAAAATGCCCCCAATAAAAAGTAGGGGCGCCATTGGTACACTAAGAGAAAACACCATAAGTGTCCGGGGCCCAAAACTGTTCAACAGCCTCCCATCAAGCATTAGGGGAATTGCCAATAAACCCCTGGCTGCCTTCAAGAGAGAGCTGGACAGATACCTAAAGTCAGTGCCAGATCAGCCGGGCTGTGGCTTGTACGTTGGACTGCGTGCGGCCAGCAGTAACAGCCTAGTTGATCAGGCCCTGATCCATCGGGAGGCCTGGTCATGGACCGGGCCGCGAGGGCGTTGATCCCCGGAATAACCTCCAGGTAACCTCCAGGTATGCTCTCTGCCAATCCCTAGGTACCTTACCCTCTTCCATACATTTATTAAATAATTGCACCAACCACTCCAAAACTATATCCCCACCTGCTTTTAACATTTCTATCTTTATCCCATCAATCCCGGCTGCCTTACCCCCTTTCATTTTACCTACTGCCTCATGAACTTCCCCCACACTCACAACTGGCTCTTCCTCACTCCTACAAGATGTTATTCCTCTTTGCCTTATACATGAAATCACAGCTTCCCTATCTTCATCAACATTTAACAATTCCTCAAAATATTCCCTCCATCTTCCCAATACCTCTAACTCTCCATTTAATAACTCTCCTCTCCTATTTTTAACTGACAAATCCATTTGTTCTCTAGGCTTTCTTAACTTGTTAATCTCACTCCAAAACTTTTTCTTATTTTCAACAAAATTTGTTGATAACATCTCACCCACTCTCTCATTTGCTCTCTTTTTACATTGCTTCACCACTCTCTTAACCTCTCTCTTTTTCTCCATATACTCTTCCCTCCTTGCATCACTTCTACTTTGTAAAAACTTCTCTTATGCTAACTTTTTCTCCCTTACTACACTCTTTACATCATCATTCCACCAATCGCTCCTCTTCCCTCCTGCACCCACTTTCCTGTAACCACAAACTTCTGCTGAACACTCTAACACTACATTTTTAAACCTACCCCATACCTCTTCGACCCCATTGCCTATGCATAACATATTATGTCTACAGGTTTAACCCTGATGTGGGCACATTATATATGTATTATATTATTACCTTGATGTTGGCATATTATATAACATATTATGTAGGTTTAACCTTGATGTTGGCATATTATATAACATATTATGTAGGTTTAACCTTGATGTTGGCATATCTTATAAGTACTATATTGCATGAACCTGCTACTTTATTATTACTTTACTAATTGTGAGTATTTAGCAACATCAAGGAACCTGCTACTTTATTATTACTTTACTAATTGTGAGTATTTAGCAACATCAAGGAACCTGCTACTTTATTATTACTTTACTAATTGTGAGTATTTAGTAACATCAAGGAACCTGCTACTTTATTATTACTTTGCTTATTGTGAGTATTTAATAACATCAAGGAACCTGCTACTTTATTATTACTTTACTTACTGTGAGTATTTAGTAACATCAAGGAACCTGCTACTTTATTATTACTTTACTTACTGTGAGTATTTAGTAACATCAAGGAACCTGCTACTTTATTATTACTTTACTAATTGTGAGTATTTAGTAACATCAAGGAACCTGCTACTTTATTACTGTTACTCACACTGAGTCATAATCTTGCTCCACAGTCATGGTGGTTCAGTTAACTTCTTCTCACATGTCGTCAGCAACATCAAGGAACCTGCTACTTTACTTTAGTGTTACTTTAGTGTTACTTACTGTGAGAGTTCTGGTCATAGTCTTGCTCCACCTTCATGGTTGTTTCACCTCTCTTAACAGCCACCAGGACTTAACAAGTATTAACCATCAGTGTCAGGTGTGCACCAGGTTAATATTAACCAGTAAGCACCACAATATACCCGCTAATAAAGGCAGCTGAGCAGGAAATTAGTCAATAATGATGGCAGGGGAAGACAGCTGCTGCTGCTGCAATGTTTACATCCGCCCACCTCTACATTCATGTCTGACGTAAATCATTATTATTATTATTGTATTTATGAGGAAGAGTTAAACCCGCAGGGGTGGTGGAGTGTCTGGGACAGTGAGGGAATGTTGCATTGAGGAGGAGGAGGAAGGTCCAGTTCCTTGGATCAAGACCCACTAACAGCATTAATGAATCTCCCGATAATGACTAGGAGAAAAATGCTTAAATATTTGATACTTATAATCATATCATAATCATAATAATACTCATTTGTGCTTAATTGTTATTTGTTTACTAGAATTTTTACCACTGAATATATCATTGCTTGGTTAATCTTAAGTTAATTTTAAGCCTGCCCATAATGCTCTGCATACAAGGTGCTCTGCCATGTTACACTTAACCACTGTATTTCTTTGTACATCTATGTATCATGTTTAAATTAATAATAAATAAATAAAAAAATAATTATAATGATAATATTTATTTCAGCACGATACAATGTTTGTACAAAGGATGTGGAAAATATTTTAATTTTCCGAAGCTATAGTGGGTAATAGGTGTTTAATGTGTCGATATGGGTCAAAAATGTATTTGAAAATGGAATAGAACCAAGAGCTCCCTCTGCGCCTGCGCGGATGTGCGAGGGAAGAGGTCGACTCGGGGCAAGGAGCGGCGGGAGGATTTTGAATGTAGTGAAGAGGCTGTGAAAACATGGGACCAGGAAATTGGCGTTCATGGCGGCCTAAGGATTAATATAGGCCTCGCTTCATAATAGGAAGTGTCGTAACTCTTCCTGGTGAAGAGTGAGGGAACGTGATTTACGGGACCACCGTAATAAAGTGGTAAAATGAGTGAATAATGGTAGAACCGGTGGTGACTGGCGCGTCACCATGGACTGTGCCCCAGGGAAAAATACCCATGGTTTAATCATCACTCATCGGTCTCAGTTCTTAATGGAGTAGCCTCCAATGTGTATAATAATTAAGAGACATTAAACCGTATAGTGGGCTAAGAAGTAATCAGTGATAATAACACCAAGTTAAGAGAATGTGTGAAGTGAAATGAGTCGCCGCTCTCAGAGTGAGCATCTGTTTATCTCATGTTCCTGTCTCGAGGATAGTGAAGTTTTTATGGGGGTCACGACTTCTAAACCGGGACAAACCTC
>NC_069467.1:25959004-25980673 GCF_026875155.1 Cherax quadricarinatus
GATACCCATACTGATCCCCAGTACGATAATTTCCCAGTACTGATACTCAGCGGTACTGATACCGTATGATCCCCGGTAGATATGTACTGTCCCCGGTATGTACTCAGTACTGATCCCCCGGTACTGTACTCAGTACTGATACCCAGTATGATCTCGTATGATACCCAGTAACTGATACACAGTACTGATACACAGTACTGATACACAGTACTGATACCCAGTACTGATACTCAGTACTGATACCCAGTACTGATACACAGTACTGATACACAGTACTAATACACAGTATTGATACATAATACTAATACAAAGTACTGATTCACATACTGAAAACACAGTATTGATACATAATACTAATACAAAGTACTGATACACAGAAATGATACATTAATACTAATACACAGAAAATGATACATAATACTAATACACAGTACTGATACACAGTACTGATACATAATACTAATACACAGTACTGATACACAGTACTGATACATAATACTAATACACAGTACTGATACACAGTAATGATACATAATACTAATACACAGTACTGATACATAATACTAATACACAGTACTGATACACAGTACTGATACATAATACTAATACACAGTACTGATACACAGTACTGATACATAATACTAATACACAGTACTGATACACAGTACTGATACATAATACTAATACACAGTACTGATACACAGTAATGATACACAGTACTGTTACACAGCACTGATACATAATACTAATACACAGTACTGATACACAGTACTGATACACAGTACTGATACACAGTACTGATACATAATACTAATACACAGTACTGATACACAGTAATGATACACAGTACTGATACACAGTAATGATACACAGTATTGATGCACAGTACTGATACACAGTACTGGTACACAGTAATGATACACAGTACTGATACACAGTAATGATACACAGTATTGATACACAGTACTGATACACAGTACTGATATACAGTACTGATACACAGTAATGATACACAGTAATGATACACAGTATTGATACACAGTACTGATACACAGTACTGATGCACAGTATTGATACACAGTACTGATACACAGTACTGATACACAATAACGATACACAGTACTGATACACAGTAATGTTACACAGTATTGATACATAATACTAATACACAGTAATGATACACAGTACTGATACACAGTATTGATACACAGTAATGATACACAGTACTAATGCACAGTACTGATGCACAGTACTGATACACAGTACTGATACACAGTACTGATACACAGTACTGATACACAGTAATGATACACAGTAATGATACACAGTAATGATACACAGTATTGATACATGATACTAATACACAGTACTGATACACAGTACTGATACACAGTACTGATACACAGTAATGATACACAGTAATGATACACAGTACTGATACACAATACTGATACACAGTAATGATACACAGTACTGATACACAGTACTGATACACAGTACTTATACGCAGTATTGATACACAGTACTGATACACAGTACTGATACACAGTAATGATACACAGTAATGATACACAGTACTGATACACAGTAATGATACACAGTATTGATACACAGTACTGATACACAGCAATGATACACTGTACCGATACACAGTACTGATACACAGTACTGATACACAGTATTGATACATAATACTAATACACAGTAATGATACACATTAATGATACACAGTACTGATACACAGTACTGATACCCAGTACTGATACCCGGTACTGATACCCAGTACTGATACTCAGTACTGATACCCGGTTCTGATAATCAGTACTGATACCCAGTACTGATACTCAGTACTGATACCCAGTACTGATACCCAGTTCTGATACCCAGTACTGATACTCAGTACTGATACCCGGTACTGATACTCAGTACTGATACCGGGTACTGATACTCAGTACTGATACCCGGTACTGATACTCAGTACTGATACCCGGTACTGATACTCAGTACTGATACCCGGTACTGATACCCAGTACTGATACTCAGTACTGATACCCGGTACTGATACCCAGTACTGATACCCGGTACTGATACTCAGTACTGATACCCGGTACTAAATACTCAGTACTGTTTACCCGGTACTAAATACTCAGTACTGATACCCAGTACTGATACTCAGTACTGATACCCGGTACTGATACTCAGTACTGATACCCAGTACTGATACCCAGTACTGATACCCAGTACTGATACTCAGTACTGATACCCGGTACTGATACTCAGTACTGATACTCGGTACTGATACTCAGTACTGATACCCGGTACTGATACTCAGTACTGATATCCGGTACTGATACTCAGTACTGATACCCAGTACTGATACTCAGTACTGATACCCAGTACTGATACACAGTACTGATACACAGTACTGATACACAGTACTGATACCCAGTACTGATACTCAGTACTGATACCCAGTACTGATACACAGTACTGATACACAGTACTAATACACAGTATTGATACATAATACTAATACAAAGTACTGATTCACAGTACTGATACACAGTATTGATACATAATACTAATACAAAGTACTGATACACAGTAATGATACATAATACTAATACACAGTACTGATACACAGTAATGATACATAATACTAATACACAGTACTGATACACAGTACTGATACATAATACTAATACACAGTACTGATACACAGTACTGATACATAATACTAATACACAGTACTGATACACAGTAATGATACATAATACTAATACACAGTACTTATACATAATACTAATACACAGTACTGATACACAGTACTGATACATAATACTAATACACAGTACTGATACACAGTACTGATACATAATACTAATACACAGTACTGATACACAGTACTGATACATAATACTAATACACAGTACTGATACACAGTAATGATACACAGTACTGATACACAGTAATGATACACAGTATTGATACACAGTACTGATACACAGTACTGATACACAGTACTGATACACAGTAATGATACATAATACTAATACACAGTACTGATACACAGTACTGATACAGTAATGATGTATAATACTAATACACAGTACTGATACACAGTAATGATACATAATATTAATGCACAGTACTGATACACAGTAATACATAATACTGATACACAGTACTGATACATAATACTAATACACAGTTCTGATACACAGTAATGATACACATTACTGATACACAGTAATGATACACAGTACTGTTACACAGCACTGATACATAATACTAATACACAGTACTGATACACAGTACTGATACACAGTACTGATACACAGTACTGATACATAATACTAATACACAGTACTGATACACAGTAATGATACACAGTACTGATACACAGTAATGATACACAGTATTGATACACAGTACTGATACACAGTACTGGTACACAGTAATGATACACAGTACTGATACACAGTAATGATACACAGTATTGATACACAGTACTGATACACAGTACTGATATACAGTACTGATACACAGTAATGATACACAGTAATGATACACAGTATTGATACACAGTACTGATACACAGTACTGATGCACAGTATTGATACACAGTACTGATACACAGTACTGATACACAATAACGATACACAGTACTGATACACAGTAATGTTACACAGTATTGATACATAATACTAATACACAGTAATGATACACAGTACTGATACACAGTATTGATACACAGTAATGATACACAGTACTAATACACAGTACTGATGCACAGTACTGATACACAGTACTGATACACAGTACTGATACACAGTACTGATACACAGTAATGATACACAGTAATGATACACAGTAATGATACACAGTATTGATACATGATACTAATACACAGTACTGATACACAGTACTGATACACAGTACTGATACACAGTAATGATACACAGTAATGATACACAGTACTGATACACAATACTGATACACAGTAATGATACACAGTACTGATACACAGTACTGATACACAGTACTTATACACAGTATTGATACACAGTACTGATACACAGTACTGATACACAGTAATGATATACAGTAATGATACACAGTACTGATACACAGTAATGATACACAGTATTGATACACAGTACTGATACACAGCAATGATACACTGTACCGATACACAGTACTGATACACAGTACTGATACACAGTATTGATACATAATACTAATACACAGTAATGATACACAGTAATGATACACAGTACTGATACACAGTAATGATACACAGTATTGATACACAGTACTGATACACAGTATTGATACACAGTACTGATACACAGTATTGATACACAGTACTGATACACATCAATGATACACAGTATTGATACACAGTACTGATACACAGTACTGCTACACAGTACTGATACACGGTATTGATACATAATACTAATACACAGTACTGATACACAATGATACACAGTACTGATACACAGTAATGATACACAGTAAATGTACAGAGAACTTTCACGGCGCGCATAACGGAGATAAAACACCTCAATTACTGGGAGCGCTTGAGGTTTCTAAACCTGTATTCCCTGGAACGCAGGAGGGAGAGATACATGATTATATACACCTGGAAAATCCTAGAGGGACTAGTACCGAACTTGCACACGAAAATCACTCACTACGAAAGCAAAAGACTTGGCAGACGATGCACCATCCCCCCAATGAAAAGCAGGGGTGTCACTAGCACGTTAAGAGACCATACAATAAGTGTCAGGGGCCCGAGACTGTTCAACTGCCTCCCAGCACACATAAGGGGGATTACCAACAGACCCCTGGCAGTCTTCAAGCTGGCACTGGACAAGCACCTAAAGTCAGTTCCTGATCAGCCGGGCTGTGGCTCGTACGTTGGTTTGCGTGCAGCCAGCAGCAACAGCCTGGTTCATCAGGCGCTGATCCACCAGGAGGCCTGGTCACAGACCGGGCCGCGGGGGCGTTGACCCCCGAAACTCTCTCCAGGTAAACTCCAGGTAAACAGTACTGATACACAGTGATACACAGTACTGATACACAGTAATGATGCACAGTACTGATACACAGTAATGATACACAGTAATGATTCACTACTGATACCCAGTACTGATACCTGGTACTGATACATAGTAATGATACACAGTAATGATACAGTACTGATACACAGTAATGATACACAGTACTGATACACAGTAATGATGCACAGTACTGATACACAGTAATGATACACAGTAATGATACACAGTACTGATACCCAGTACTGATACCTGGTACTGATACATAGTAATGATACACAGTAATGATACACAGTACTGATACACAGTAATGATACACAGTACTGATACACAGTACTGATACACAGTACTGATACACAGTAATGATACACAGTACTGATACACAGTACTGATACGCAGTAATGATACACAGTACTGATACACAGTACTGATACACAGTACTGATACACAGTAATGATACACAGTACTGATACACAGTACTGACACAGAGTAATGATACACAGTACTGATACCTGGTACTGATACACAGTAATGATACACAGTACTGATACAGTACTCATACACAGAAATGATACACAGTACTTATACACAGTAATGATACACAGTACTGATACACAGTAATGATACACAGTACTGATACACAGTACTGATACACAGTAATGATACACAGTACTGATACACAGTACTGATACACAGTACTGATACACAGTAATGATAGATAGTACTGATACACAGTAATGATACACTGTACTGATACACAGTACTGATACACAGTACTGATACACAGTACTGATACACAGTACTGATACACAGTATTGATACACAGTAATGATACACAGTACTGATGCCTGGTACTGATACACAGTAATGATACACAGTAATGATACACAGTAATGATACACAGTACTGATACACAGTAATGATGCACAATACTGATACACAGTAATGATACACAGTACTGATACACAGTAATGATACACAGTAATGATACACAGTACTGATGCACAGTAATGATACACAGTAATGATACACAGTACTGATACACAGTACTGATACACAGTATTGATACACAGAAATGATACAACAGAAACTGAAAACCCTGGTACTGATACACAGTAATGATACACAGTACTGATACACAGTAATGATACACAGTACTGATACACACTAATGATACATAATACTGATACACAGTACTGATACCTGGTACTGATACACAGTAATGATACACAGTAATGATGCACAGTACTGATACACAGTAAGGATACACAGTACTGATACACAGTATTAGTACTCAGTAATGATACACAGTACTGATACCTGGTACTGATACACAGTAATGATACACAATAATGATACACAGTAATGATACACAGTAATGATACACAGTAATGATACACAGTACTGATACACAGTAATGATACACAGTACTGATACACAGTATTGATACACAGTACTGATACACAGTATTGATACACAGTAATACACAGTACTGATACCTGGTACTGATACACAGTAATGATACACAGTACTGATACCTGGTACTGATACACAGTAATGATACACAATAATGATACACAATAATGATACACAGTAATGATACACAGTAATGATACACAGTAATGATACACAGTAATGATACACAATAATGATACACAGTAATGATACACAGTACTGATACCTGGTACTGATACACAGTAATGATACACAGTAATGATACACAGTACTGATACACAGTAATGATACACAGTACTGATACACAGTAATGATACACAGTACTGATACACAGTATTGATACACAGTAATACACAGTACTGATACCTGGTACTGATACACAGTAATGATACACAGTACTGATACCTGGTACTGATACACAGTAATGATACACAGTAATGATAGTATTGATACACAGTAATGATACACAGTACTGATACACAGTAATGATACACAGTACCGATACACAGTAATGATACACAGTACTGATACACAGTAATGATGCACAGTACTGATACACAGTAATGATACACAGTAATGATACACAGTACTGATACCCAGTACTGATACCTGGTACTGGTACATAGTAATGATACACAGTAATGATACACAGTAATGATACACAGTATTGATACACAGTACTGATACACAGTAATGATAGACAGTACTGATACACAGTACTGATACACAGTAATGATACACAGTACTGATACACAGCACTGATACACATTACTGATACACAGTAATGATACACAGTACTGATACACTGTACTGATACACAGTAATGATACCTGGTACTGATACACAGTAATGATACACAGTACTGATACAGTACTCATACACAGTAATGATACACAGTACTGATACACAGTAATGATAGTACTGATACACAGTAAAGAGAACACAGTACTGATACACAGTAATGATACACAGTACTTATACACAGTATTGATACACAGTACTGATACACAGTACTGATACACAGTAATAATACACAGTAATGATACACAGTACTGATACACAGTAATGATACACAGTATTGATACCCAGTACTGATACACAGCAATGATACACTGTACCGATACACAGTACTCATACACAGTAATGATACACAGTATTGATACATAATACTAATACAAGGTAATGATACACAGTACTGATACACAGTACTGATACACAGTACTGATACACAGTACTGATACACAGTAATGATACACAGTACTGATACACAGTATTGATACACAGTACTGATACACAGTATTGATACACAGTACTGATACACAGTAATGATACACAGTATTGATACACAGTACTGATACACAGTACTGATACACGGTATTGATACATAATACTAATACACAGTACTGATACACAGTAATGATACACAGTACTGATACACAGTACTGATACACAGTAATGATACACAGTACTGATACACAGTGATACACTGTACTGATACACAGTAATGATGCACAGTACTGATACACAGTAATGATACACAGTACTGATTCCCAGTACTGATACCTGGTACTGATACATAGTAATGATTCACAGTAATGATACAGTACTGATACACAGTAATGATACACAGTACTGATACACAGTAATGATGCACAGTAATGATACACAGTAATGATACACAGTATTGATACCCTGTACTGATACCTGGTACTGATACATAGTAATGATACACAGTAATGATACACAGTACTGATACACAGTAATGATACACAGTACTGATACACAGTACTGATACACAGTACTGATACACAGTACTGATACACAGTAATGATACACAGTACTGATACACAGTTCTGATACACAGTAATGATACACAGTACTGATACACAGTACTGATACACAGTACTGATACACAGTAACGATACACAGTACTGATACACAGTACTGATACACAGTAATGATACACAGTACTGATACCTGGTACTGATACACAGTAATGATACACAGTACTAATACAGTACTCATACACAGTAATGATACACAGTACTGATACACAGTACTGATACACAGTACTGATACACAGTAATGATAGTACTGATACACAGTACTGATAACAGTACTGTTTTTTTTACACAGTACTGATACACAGTACTGATACACAGTAATGATACACAGTACTGATACACAGTAATGATACACAGTACTGATACACAGTACTGATACACAGTAATGATACACAGTACTGATACACAGTACTGATACACAGTACTGATACACAGTAATGATAGATAGTACTGATACACAGTAATGATACACTGTACTGATACACAGTACTGATACAAAGTACTGATACACAGTATTGATACACAGTAATTATACACAGTACTGATGCCTGGTACTGATACACAGTAATGATACACAGTAATGATACACAGTAATGATACACACTACTGATACACAGTAATAGACAGTACTGATACACAGTAATGATACACAGTACTGATACACAGTAATGATACACAGTAATGATACACAGTACTGATGCACAGTAATGATACACAGTTATGATACACAGTACTGATACACAGTTCTGATACACAGTATTGATACACAGTAATGATACACAGTACTGATACCTGGTACTGATACACAGTAATGATACACAGTACTGATACACAATAATGATACACAATACTGATACACAGTAATGATACACAGTACTGATACACAGTAATGATACATAATACTGATACACAGTAATGATACACAGTACTGATACCTGGTACTGATACACAGTAATGATACACAGTACTGATACAGTACTCACACACAGTAATGATACACAGTACTGATACACAGTACTGATACACAGTAATGATACACAGTACTGATACACAGTAATGATACACAGTACTGATACACAGTACTGATACACAGTAATGATACACAGTACTGATACACAGTAATGATAGATAGTACTGATACACAGTAATGATATACTGTACTGATACCTTGTACTGATACACGGTACTGATACACAGTACTGATACACAGTAATGATACACAGTAATGATACACTGTACTGATACACAGTAATGATACACAGTTCTGATACACAGTAATGATACACAGTACTGATACACAGTAATGATACACAGTAATGATACACAGTACTGATGCACAGTACTGATACACAGTATTGATACACAGTAATGATACACAGTACTGATACCTGGTACTGGTACACAGTAATGATACATAGTACTGATACACAGTAATGATACACAGTACTGATACACAGTAATGATACACAGTACTGATACACAGTAATGATACATAATACTGATACACAGTAATGATACACAGTACTGATACCTGGTACTGATACACAGTAATGATACACAGTACTGATACACAGTAATGATACACAGTACTGATACACAGTAATGATACACAGTACTGATACACAGTATTGGTGCACAGTAATGATACACAGTACTGATACCTGGTACTGATACACAGTAATGATACACAATAATGATACACAGTACACATACACAGTAATGATACACAGTACTGATACACAGTAATGATACACAGTAATGATACACAGTAATGATACACAGTAATGATACACAGTAATGATACACAGTACTGATACACATTAATGATACACAGTACTGATACACAGTATTGATACGCAGTAATACACAGTACTGATATCTGGTACTGATACACAGTAATGATACACAGTAATGATACACAGTACTGATACCTGGTACTGATACACAGTAATGATACACAGTAACGATACACAGTACTGATACACAGTAATGATACACAGTACTGATACACAGTAATGATACACAGTAATGATACACTGTACTGATACACAGTAAAGAGGACACAGTACTGATACACAGTAATGATACACAGTACTGATACACAGTACTGATACACATTAATGATACACTGTACTGATACCTGGTACTGATACACAGTACTGATACACAGTACTGATACACAGCAATGATACACAGTACTGATGCCTGGTACTGATACACAGTAATGATACACAGTACTGATACAGTACTCATACACAGTAATGATACACAGTACTGATACACAGTACTGATACACAGTAATGATACACAGTACTGATACACAGTACTGATACACAGTAATGATACACAGTACTGATACACAGTAATGATACACAGTACTGATACACAGTACTGATACATAGTAATGATAGATAGTACTGATACACAGTAATGATACACTGTACTGATACCTGGTACTGATACACAGTACTGATGCACAGTACTGATACACAGTAATGATACACAGTAATGATACACAGTACTGATGCCTGGTACTGATACACAGTAATGACACACAGTAATGATACACAGTACTGATACACAGTACTGATACACAGTACTGATACACAGTAATGATACACAGTACTGATACACAGTAATGATACACAGTAATGATACACAGTACTGATGCACAGTAATGATACACAGTAATGATACACAGTACTGATACACAGTACTGATACACAGTATTGATACACAGTAATGATACACAGTACTGATACCTGGTACTGATACACAGTAATGATACACAGTACTGATACACAGTAATGATACACAGTACTGATACACAGTAATGATACACAGTACTGATACACAGTAATGATACATAATACTGATACACAGTAATGATTCACAGTACTGATACCTGGTACTGATACACAGTAATGATACACAGTACTGATACAGTACTCATACACAGTAATGATACACAGTACTGATACACAGTATGATACACAGTAATGATACACAGTATGATTCACATTTAATGATACACAGTACTGATACACAGTACTGATACACAGTAATGATACACAGTACTGATACACAGTACTGATACACAGTAATGATAGATAGTACTGATACACAGTAATGATTCACTGTACTGATACCTGGTACTGATACACAGTACTGATACACAGTACTGATACACAGTACTGATACACAGTATTGATGCACAGTAATGATACTCAGTACTGATGCCTGGTACTGATACACAGTAATGATACACAGTAATGGTACACAGTAATGATACACAGTACTGATACACAGTAATGATACACAGTACTGATACACAGTAATGATACAAAGTACTGATACACAGTAATGATACACAGTAATGATACACAGTAATGATACACAGTACTGATGCACAGTAATGATACACAGTAATGATACACAGTACTGATACACAGTACTGATACACAGTACTGATACACAGTATTGATACACAGTAATGATACACAGTACTGATACCTGGTACTGATACACAGTTATGGTACACAGTACTGATACACAGTAATGATACACAGTACTGATACACAGTAATGATTCACAGTACTGATACACAGTAATGATACATAATACTGATACACAGTAATGATACACAGTACTGATACCTGGTACTGATACACAGTAATGATACACAATAATGATACACAGTAATGATACACAGTAATGATACACAGTAATGATACACAGTGCTGATACACAGTAATGATACACAGTAATGATACACAGTGCTGATACACAGTAATGATACACAGTAATGATACACAGTGCTGATACACAGTAATGATACACAGTAATGATACACAGTGCTGATACACAGTAATGATACACAGTACTGATACCTGGTACTGATACACAGTAATGATACACAGTAATGATACACAGTACTGATACACAGTAATGATACACAGTAATGATACACAGTGCTGATACACAGTAATGATACACAGTACTGATACACAGTATTGATACACAGTAATTCACAGTACTGATACCTGGTACTGATACACAGTAATGATACACAGTAATGATACACAGTACTGATACACAGTAATGATACACAGTAATGATACACAGTACTGATACACAGTAATGATACACAGGACTGATACACAGTAATGATACACAGTAATGATACACAGTACTGATACACAGTAAAGAGAACACAGTACTGATACACAGTAATGATACACAGTACTGATACACAGTACTGATACACATTAATGATACACTGTACTGATACCTCGTACTGACACACAGTACTGATACACAGTAATGATACACAGTTCTGATACACAGTACTGATACACAGTACTAATACACAGTAGTGATGCACAGTACTGATACACAGTACTGATACACAGTACTGATGCACAGTACTGATACACAGTACTGATACACAGTACTGATGCACAGTACTGATACACAGTACAGATACACAGTAATGATGCACAGTACTGATTCACAGTAATGATGCACAGTAATGATACACAGTACTGATACCCAGTACTGATACCTGGTACTGATACATAGTAATGATACACAGTAATGATACACAGTACTGATACACAGTAATGATACACAGTGCTGATACACAGTACTGATACACAGTAATGATACACAGTACTGATACACAGTAATGATACACAGTGCTGATACACAGTACTGATACACAGTACTGATACACAGTACTGATACACAGGACTGATACACAGTAATGATACACAGTACTGATACACAGTACTGATACACAGTAATGATACACAGTACTGATACACAGTACTGATACACAGTACTGATACCTGGTACTGATACACAGTAATGATACACATTACTGATACAGTACTAATACACAATAATGATACACAGTACTGATACACAGTACTGATACACAGTAATGATACACAGTACTGATACACAGTAATGATACATAGTACTGATACACAGTAAAGAGAACACAGTACTGATACACAGTAATGATACACAATACTGATACACAGTACTGATACACAGTAATGATAGACTGTACTGATACACAGTAATGATACACTGTACTGATACCTGGTACTGATACACAGTACTGATACACAGTACTGATACACAGTATTGATACACAGTAATGATACACAGTACTGATACACAGTAATGATACGCAGTACTGATACACAGTAATGATACACAGTACTGATACGCAGTAATGATACACAGTACTGATACACAGTAATGATACACAGTACTGATGCACAGTAATGATACACAGTAATGATACACAGTACTGATACACAGTACTGATACACAGTATTGATACACAGTAATGATACACAGTACTGATACCTGGTACTGATACACAGTAATGATACACAGTACTGATGCACAGTAATGATACACAGTACTGATACACAGTAATGATACACCGTACTGATACACAGTATTGGTACACAGTAATGATACACAGTACTGATACCTGGTACTGATACACAGTAATGATACACATTAATGATACACAGTAATGATACACAGTAATGATACACAGTACTGATACACAGTAATGATGCACAGTAATGATACACAGTAATGATACACAGTACTGATACACAGTATTGATACACAGTAATACACAGTACTGATACCTGGTACTGATACACAGTAATGATACACAGTACTGATACCTTGTACTGATACACAGTAATGATACACAGTAATGATACCCAGTACTAAATCCCACAGTAATGTAACAGTAAATGATACACAGTAATGATACACAGTATTGATACACGTAATGATACACAGTACTGATACACAGTAATGATACACAGTACTGATACACAGTAATGATACACAGTACTGATACACAGTATTGGTACACAGTAATGATACACAGTACTGATACCTGGTACTGATACAGAGTAATGATACACAATAATGATACACAGTAATGATACACAGTTCTGATACACAGTACTGATACACAGTAATGATAGACAGTAATGATACAGAGTAATGATACACAGTACTGATACACAGTATTGATACACAGTAATACACAGTACTGATACCTGGTACTGATACACAGTAATGATAAACAGTACTGATACCTGGTACTGATACACAGTAATGATACACATTAATGATACACAGTACTGATACACAGTAATGATACACAGTACTGATACACAGTAATGATACACAGTAATGATACACAGTAATGATACACAGTACTGATACACAGTAATGATACACTAATGATACACAGTACTGATACACAGTAATGATACACAGTACTGATACACAGTACTGATACAAAGTATTGATACACAGTAATGATACACAGTAATGATACACATTACTGATACACAGTATTGATACACAGTAATGATACACAGTAATGATACACAGTACTGATACACGGTAATGTTTACACAGTAATGATACACAGAAATTTGATACACAGTAATGATACACAGTATTGATACACAGTAATGATACACAGTAACTGATACCACGTAATGATACACAGAAAATGATACACAGTACTGATACACAGTAATGAAAACACACTAATGATACACAGTACTGGTACACAGTAATGATACACAGTAATGATACACAGTAATGATACACAGTTTTGATACACAGTAATGATACACAGTACTGATACACAGTAATGATACACAGTAATGTTACACAGTAATGATACACGGTAATGATACACAGTACTGATACACAGTAATGATACACAGTACTGATACACAGTATAGATACACAGTAATACACAGTACTGTTTACCTGGTACTGATACCATAATGATCCCCAGTACTGATACCTGGTACTGATACACAGTAATGATACACAGTAATGATACACAGTACTGATACACAGTAATGATACACAGTACTGATACACAGTAATGATACACAGTAATGATACACAGTAATGATACTCAGTACTGATACACAGTAATGATACACAGTACTGATACACAGTAATGGTACACAGTAATGATACACAGTAATGATACACAGTATGATACAAAAGTAATGATCCCACACTAATGATACACAGTACTGGTACACAGTAATGATACACAGTAATGATACACAGTAATGATACACAGTTTTGATTCACAGTAATGATACACAGTACTGATACACAGTAATGATACACAGTAATGATACACGGTAATGATACACAGTACTGATACACAGTAATGATACCCCAGTACTGATACACATTTAGATACACAGTAATACACAGTACTGATACCTGGTACTGATACACAGTAATGATACACAGTACTGATACCTGGTACTGATACACAGTAATGATACACAGTAATGATACACAGTACTGATACACAGTAATGATACACAGTACTGATACACAGTAATGATACACAGTAATGATACTCATTACTGATACACAGTAATGATACACAGTACTGATACACAGTAATGGTACACAGTAATGATACACAGTACTGATACCCAGTATTGATACACAGTAATGATACACAGTAATGATACACAGTAATGATACACAGTAATGATACACAGTAATGATACACAGTAATGATACACTGTATTGATACACAGTAATGATACACAGTACTGATACACAGTAATGATACACAGTAATGATACACAGTAATGATACACGGTAATGATACACAGTACTGATACACAGTATTGATACTCAGTAATGATACACAGTTATTTGTGGAAAAACCTAGCTGCAAGTTAGGTTTTACACCTCTCTCAAAAACAATGTTATATTTTTGTTGTTATATTTTATTGGTTATTAACAAAGACTGGCACTGTGCCTGGCAGATGCCGTGTATTACACTGGTTGGTTCCATCATGTGGTTTGGTGAGCGATATATTCCATCTGTAGCACCTACACTGAGTCAACTTTTTGATAACAAGACACAAGACATGTTACTGAGCCACAGGACCAGCCACCTAGTGAACAAGGCTCAAACTATCACCAGGGAAGCTCAGACAGTCAACCTCCAGGTAAATGATCTTACTTATAATTTTTAATATATAGATGCTCCTCAACTAGCAATATTTCCACTTTACAATGGTGCAAAGGCAGTTACTTTGGAGATGAAATTTTAAGATAATTACCAAGCATGAAGGCAGCAAGTCTGTAACTTGTATTCATTTATTTGTTTTTCAATGCTGCTTTTTTTTTTTTATTTTACTAACGATCATGCCATATCCCACCAAGGAAGGGTGACCTAAAAAGAAAAACAAAAGTTTCTCTTTATAGCTTTAGTAATGTATACAGGAGAAGGGGTTACTAGCCCCTCGCTCCCGGTATTTTGGTCAACTCTTATGACACGCGTGACTTACCGAGGAAAAATTCTGTTCCTCTTCCCCATGGAGCGGTATTTAGCCCTTTCAGGGTCCAAGGCCAAAATCTGAAGTCACGCACCAGTGTCCAAGAAATTTTGAAAAAAAAAAAAAATATTTTTTTCTTACAGAATTAAAGAGCATATTTTTGTGAAGGTAATAAAACAAAAAAAATTAGAATCTGATCAGTACTTACCGAGATACAGTGCCAAGAAGTTTGTAGAAAATGATGTGGTGGCGGCAACATCGACGAATTCCACATACGCGTATTATATTATTTTGTTGTTTTAGTTGTTTTTTCTTTTCTTTTCCAATTTTTTTCTATTCCTACAAACATTTGGGGCCTGAGAGCCCAAATACTGTATTAATTTATATATATAAACTCACTGTATTTGAACACAATAACCGCACTAAAGTTATTTATCTTATTATTGTTTTCCACTGTTGTTTATTACAATAAACATGCACAAATATTGTATAATACTAATGTTCTATCATATATTTATATTCACAATCACTGGTATGGTTTTAGAACTGCTGGAGCTTGTGGAACTCCTTGAAACAAGGCCCCATGCACAGAGGCACCTTACATTCCTCACACAAAAAAACCGAGTGTCTTTTGCGTCTTTGTTGCCGTCGTTTTGTTTGTGCACAGACAAGCATCTCTTTGAGCAAATTTCTTTTGAGTTGAAGGAAGCTGTATTATGAAATGATCCCCTTCTCTTCTCAAACGCTTGGGTATATTGTGATGAATTCGAGGACCATGTTGTATTGCAGGTGTTGTTACCTGGTACTTCATTATGAGTTGTCTGACAACAGACAAACAAAATTCACCATACGGTGGTCTGTTACCAGTCTTTATTTGGTACTTATTATATGCATTCAGCATTGAAATTGTCCATGAGATGGAAGAAAAGTTTCTTGTACCACTTGTAACTTTTTACGAACACAGTCAAAAAAACCAATCTGCATGTCACACTTGTCAACCAAGCGCATGTTTTGTGTATAATCAATCACTGTCACTGGTTTTCGAATACGTTTCATTAGTCACTCGACATCAACTTTGCCACTCCTTGCATTTCATACGGTTGAATGGTTGTCAACAATGTGGACATCTCGTTTTGTAAATGCCACCATTAATGCCATGATGTCATTGGAAAGTTAAAAACCCCACCTGCACGTCATCACCCCACCCGAACACCTGCGTTTCCTGGGCATATGTTTACGATTTTTTGAACCACTGTGCCAACACATCTGTCTTGTTCACTCGCATGAAATCATGAGTAATGGGCTTGTGTACCATTATCGTATATATGTAGGGCCCTTTACCAAGATAAGTGCATCATGTTTCTCACTCGTCACCTGATTCCCCAATAACTCTTGGTATCTTTCATGTTTTATACACGTGTATACAACAATATCCAACCCCAGGCCACTGTCGCAATCACAGTACAAACAATTTTATCCCAAAGCGGTTCTCTTGTTTTTGGTATATACTGCTTGAATGACATTTCTACCTTTGAACAAAATCAAAGATCCAATTACAGATTCTTAATGGATAATTTATATCCTGAACTTTTGTTTTGAGATCATGAAAACATTCTAATCTTGTTTTAACCTGTCATTCTGTCAGGCCTGGTTTTGTCAGAGAAGTGCAACATACGTAAGAGTAAGATAAACCTGTTCACTGGTATTATTTTCACTGAAGGATGGGGTACAAAATTAGCCGATCTGTGGGACCAGTATGCTTTTATATTATGCTTATAGACGTGAGGCATAAGCATTATTGTTGCAAAAAGCAAATACATTTCTGCAACAGTCGTCTCTTTCCACCTGTGTAGTCTTGACTGTGGTGATAAGATCGTATTTGCCATGGTGTACTGAAAATACTTTTTATTTTCCCCTGACAATAGTTTCCATCAATGGCTGGTAAAAAGAATAATTAAAAGGGAATTCCAGTTCATTGGCCGTGGTTCCAAGGGGACAGGTAGGTAGAATTCCACTTTGCGAGTCATCCAAAGTGGTGAGGGCTGGGAACAAAATTGGGAAATTTTTCTGCCAATTCCCCAGATACGGGGTTTTCTGGTGGATACTGGACATCATAGGCTGGTTGTACGGGTGGTTGTGGCGGGCTGGTGGGTGACGCTCCTCTTTGTCCCTTTAACTGACGAGTCAGCAGGTGGGTTCCCGCGTGGCACAGCGAGTCACGCATGGCGGTGCCACTTTCCACCACCAGCCCCACTAACACCATCCACTGATGTCTGTGGCCCATCCATGCCAAGTGTAGCCACATCATCCTCACTATCACTACCTAAAACGGGTTTTTGGGCCACGGGATGTACTACGGGATGTACTCCGTCCCCTGGGCATAGCATAGGGTCACTACCCGAGCGCATGCGGCGGCGCACATACGACACTTCATGGTGAGAATATGTTTCCTCACTATCACTACTCGAATGATCGTCGAGCGCAATAAATCACAATCCACGTCAGAATCATCGTCAATTTCTGAAGTCAGAGGCCAGGCCACGGGAAAATATTAGTTTTCTCTTACGTTTAGGAACAACCGACCGTGAGTCACGAGTGCCCCCAAACCCGAGGTAGAAGGTCGAGGATCGTTTGGGGTTTTCTGCACTATTATCGATATTTCCCGGTCATTATTTTCGGCACTAACTCATCAAGCCGTAGAATTCGTCTTCATTTTTCCCCTTCCATCAGTGTCAGAACTATCAGACAGGAAGAGGAGAGTCCCAATTTTCCGGGGAGTCAGAGCTGACTTGCGACGAGACATGGTGAACAAGGGTGACTGAGCCGGCGTTCCCACAATGCTATGCAGGCGCCTAGATTTTTTGTTTACGGCGCACACCCACCGCGCAGACCCATTCTCTCATATGTAGGCCTATGAGCGCTTTCGCGCTAAATTTGACGGCGCTAGAATTTTGGCGTAGATCTACGGTTTGGACACTCACCGACCAGCCGTAGATCTACGGGACGGACCCTGAAAGGGTTAGTTAATACAGTAATTATTTGGTTATTCGAACTTAATCTGTTCCAGGAAGCTGTTCGAATAGTGAGTTGTATGAATATTGAATTTATTTTTCCCTTAAATAATGTAAATTGGATCAATCCATTCCAGAACCCAAAAATTACCAATTACAACCTCTCCTCACTGATTAACATACTCTTTTACCGATGACTTGGACTTACGACGGGCTCTCTGATCAGTATGCATACCTAAATAATGTATATTACAGCTGATTTCCTCTATTCTTTTTATTACAATTACAGTACATTCCAGTATAAACATCAAAAATATACCAGAAATGTTATAAATGGTGCAAAGGTGACATTAAATCAATATCAAAGATGATTGGCACAAATCCAGTACCATTATAGTATGCTCCTCACTTAGCCACGGATTTGTGAACCGATGTGGTCTTATGAACGGAACTCCATCGTTAAGTGAGGAGAGGCTGTGTTACAAAACTATCTATGTGTATAAACTCAGGGTTAGTCATAATGAATGACTGTCAGTGAATAAGCAGAAGTATGACTGGGGACTCAAACTGTGGTCCTGGCATGTAGCAGGTCAGTGTTGTTCCTTCTTGTAATTACCAGAAAATTATTATCACAGAGATCCACTGGATGGATGGTAGAGGACAAAAGTCGGGTTGCTGGTGTCAGAGCAGGGCTACTGGATGTAGTCTTCTTAACACTGTTGTAGTCTTCTTAACACTGTTGTAGTCTTCTTAACACTAGATGTAGTCTTCTTAACACTGGTTGTAGTCTTCTTAACAATGGATGTAGTCTTCTTAACATTGGTTGTAGTCTTCTTAACATTGGATGTAGTCTTCTTAACACTGGATGTAGTCTTCTTAACACTGGTTGTAGTCTTCTTAACACTGGATGTAGTCTTCTTAACACTGGATGTAGTCTTCTTACTACTAGATGTAGTCTTCTTACTACTAGATGCAGTCTTCTTACTACTAGATGTAGTCTTCTTACTACTAGATGTAGTCTTCTTACTACTAGATGCAGTCTTACTACTGGATGTAATCTTCTTACTGCTTGATGTAGTCTTACTACTGGATGTAGCCTTCTTATTACTAGATGCAGTCTTCTTACTACTAGATGTAGTCTTCTTACTGCTGGATAGTCTTCTTACTACTAGATATAGTCTTCTTACTACTAGATGTAGTCTTCTTACTACTAGATGTAGTCTTCTTGCTACTAGATGTAGTCTTCTTTTATTGGATGTAGTCTTCTTACTACTGGATGTAGTCTTCTTACTACTGGATGTAGTCTTCTTACGACTAGATGTAGTCTTTTTACGAAAACGGCAAATATATAATAGCTAAATTCATATCAAGAACACTTAAGAAACCTGTAGCCAACCACCTTAGACCCTTAATAATCTAACAAAATGCTGCTGTGTGCGTGATAATCAGCTCCTCTGCTAGACAGCACACCCCACCACTTTTCAAAAGACTCAACTTGCTAAATATACAAGACATACACTCTTATTTTAGACTCCACTGTAAACCCCCCCTAAAACTACTCGACAATTACAACAGAATGCACAGTCACAATACAAGGCATGACGCACTTTTCAATATCCCTCGAGTAAGACTCTCACTATGCAAGCACGCTATGCACATAAAAGGCCCGAAGATCTGGAGCTTGCTAACAGAACAGGTCAAGGATCCCCAGACAACTTATAAATTTAGGACTCTGCTAAAAAATCATCTTATCTCACAATATTAACCATATCAGCCAAACATCTACTGGCTAGTTTTATCATGTGACCTCCTGGCTTTTATTTCTGCCATTCCATAAAATATTACCACCCGTTTTCCCTTCTTGTAAATTAGATTTTTTACTAAATATACATAGATTTTTAAG
>NC_069467.1:25981173-26081066 GCF_026875155.1 Cherax quadricarinatus
ATACCGTACTGATACTGGTACGAACACAGTATGTAACAGTACTGATACACATAATGATAACAGAATGATACACTTGACTTACGATACACGAAATAAACCCGAAATGTACACGTAAGATACCAGTATGTCACGTACGATACACAGTAAGATACACAGATGATCACAGTAATATACAGAATGATACAAGCTGAACGAAAATGATACAAGTAATGAACAAATGATACACGTACTGATACACAGTATTGATACACGTAATGATACACAGTTATGATACTGTACGATACACAGTAATGATACACATATTGGATACACAGTAATGTACACAGTATGATACACAGTAATGAATACAAACAGAAACTGATACACAGTAAGATACATTTTTATGCACAGTAATGTTTCACATATGAACTGTACTGAAAACCGTAATGTACACAGTACTGATACAGTACTCATACACAGTATGATACCACAGAAACTGATAACAGTATTCCTGATACACAGTAATGATACACAGTACTGTTCACAGTTAATGATACACAGAAATGATAACCACAGTACTGATACACAGTAGATACACAGTATGATACACAGTACTGATACACAGTAATGATAGATAGTACTGATAACACAGTAATGATTCACTGTACTGATACCTGGTACTGATACAAGTATGATACACAGTAATGATAGTATGATACACAGATTGATCACAGTATTGATACTCAGAAATGATACCTGGTACTGATACACAGTAATGATACACAGTATGATACACATTACTGTATACACAGTAAATGATACCCAGTAATATACACAGTACTGAACACAGTAATGATACACAGGACTGATACACAGTAATAAACACAGTAATGATACACAGTACGATACAACAGTAAAGAGAACACAGTACTTGATACACAGTAAAGATACATCAGTACTGATACACAGTACTGATACACATTAATGATACACTGTACTGATACCTCGTACTGACACAACAGTACTGATACACAGTAATGATACACAGTACTGATACACAGTACTGATTCACAGTACTAATACACAGTAGTGATGCACAGTACTGATACAACAGTAGATACACAGTACTGATGCACAGTACTGATACACAGTACTGAACACAGTACTGATGCACAGTACAGATCCACACATTCAGTGATACACAGTAATGATGCACAGTAACTGATTCATACAAGTAAGATGGCACAGTAATGATACACAGTACTGATACCCAGTACTGAACTGGTACTGATACATAGTAATGATACACAGTAATTGATAACACAGACTGATACACAGTTACTAAACACAGTGCTGATACACATAACTGATACACAGTATGATACACAGTACTGATACACAGTAATATACACAGTGCTGATACCAGTACTGATACACAGTACTGATACACAGTACTGATACACAGGACCTGATACACAAGTAATGATTACACAGTACTGAATACACAGTACTGATACACAGTAATGATACACAGTACTGATACACAGTACTGATAGCACAGTACTGATACCTGGTACTGATACACAGTAATGAAACACATTACTGATACAGTACTAATACATCATTAATGATACACAGTACTGATACACATACTGATACACATTAAGAAATACACAGTACTGATACACAGTAATGATACATAGTACTGATACACAGTAAAAAGAGAAAACAGTACTGATACACAGTAATGATACACAATACTGATACACAGTACTGATACACAGTAATGATAGACTGTACTGATACCAGAAATGATACACTGGGACGATACCAGGTACTGATACACAGTACTGATACACAGTAACTGATACACATATTGGATACACAGTAATGATACACAAAGTATACTGATACACAGAAATGATACGCATACTGATACACAGTATGATACACAGTACTATACGCAGTAATGATACACAGTACTGATACACAGTAATGATACACAGTACTGATGCACAGTAATGATACACAGTAATGATACACAGTACTGATACACAGTACTGATACACAGTTTGATACACAGTAATGATACACAGTACTGATACCTGGTACTGATACACAGTAATGATACACAGTACTGATGCACAGTAATGATACACAGTACTGATACACAGTAATGATAGCAACACCGTACTGATACACAGATTGGTACACAGTAAATGATACACAGTACTGATACCTGGTACTGATACACAGTAATGATACACATTAATGATACACAGTAATGATACACAGTAATGATACACAGTACTGATACACAGTAATGATGCACATAAAGATACACAGTAAATGATACACAGTACTGATACACAGTATTGATACACAGTAATACACAGTACTGATACCTGGTACTGATACACAGTAATGATACACAGTACTGATACCTTGTACTGATACACAGTAATGATACACAGTAATGATACCCAGTACTGATACACAGTAATGAATACACAGATAAATGATACAAGTAATGATACACAGTAATTGATACACAGTAATGATACACAGTACGATACACAGTACTGATACACAGTACTGATACACAGTAATGATACACAGTACTGATACACAGTATTGGTACACAGTATTGATACACAGTACTGATACCTGGTACTGATACAGAGTAAGATACACAATAATATACACATAATGATACACAGTTTCTGATACACAGTACTGATACACAGTAATGATAGACAGTAATGATACAGAGTAATGATACACAGTACTGATACACAGTATTGATACACGTAATACACAGTACTGATACTGTACTGATACACAGTAATGATAAACATGATATGATACCTGTACTGATAACACAGTAATGATACACTTAATGATACACAGTACTGATATCACAGTAAGATACACAGTACTGATACACAGTAATGAATACACAGTAAGATACACATAATGATACACAGTACTGATACACATAATGATACACTAATGAAACACAGTACTGATACACAGTAATGATACACTAACTGATACACAGTACTGAACAAAGTATTTGATACACAGTAATGAATACACATAATGATCACATTACTGGATATCACAGTATTGATACACAGTAAATGATACACAGTAATGATACACAGTACTGAATACACGTAAATGAAACACAAGTATTGAACACAGTAATGAACACAGTAATGATACACAGTATTGATACACAGTAATGATACACAGTACTGATACACAGTAATGATACACAGTAATGATACACAGTACTGATACACAGTAATGATACACACTAATGATACACAGTACTGGTACACAGTAATGATACACAGTAATGATACACAGTAATGATACACAGTTTTGATACACAGTAATGATACACAGTACTGATACACAGTAATGATACACAGTAATGTTACACAGTAATGATACACGGTAATGATACACAGTACTGATACACAGTAATGATACACAGTACTGATACACAGTATAGATACACAGTAATACACAGTACTGATACCTGGTACTGATACACAGTAAATGATCACAGTTACTGATACCTGTTAATGATACACAGTAAATGATACACAGTAATATGATACACAGTACTGATACACAGTAATGGATACACATAAACTGATACACAGTAAATGAAACACACAGTAATGATACACAGTAATGGAAACTCAGTAACTGAACACAGTAATGATACACAGTACTGATACACAGTAATGGTACACAGTAATTGATACACATAAGATTACACAGTACTGATTACACTATAAATGATACACACTAATGATACACAGTACTGGTACACATAATCATACACAGTAATGATACACAGTAATGATACACAGTTTTGATTCACAGTAATGATACACAGTACTGATACACAGTAATGATACACAGTAATGATACACGGTAATGATACACAGTACTGATACACAGTAATGATACACAGTACTGATACACAGTATAGATACACAGTAATACACAGTACTGATACCTGGTACTGATACACAGTAATGATACACAGTACTGATACCTGGTAACTGATACACAGTAAAGATACACATTAATGATACACAAGTACTGATACCAGTAGATGATACACAGTAAAACTGATACACAGTAATGGATACACATAATGATACTCATTACTGATACACAGTATGATACCACAGTACTGATACACAGTAATGTACACAGTAATGATACAAACACAGTACTGATAACCAGTAATTGATACACAGTAATGATACACAGTAAGATACACAGGTATTATACACAGTAATGATACACAGTAATGATACACAGTAATGATCACATGTATTTAATACACAGTAATGATACACAAGTCACTGATATACACAGTAATGATACACAGTAATGATACTCAGTAATGATACACGGTAATGAAACACAGTACTGATACACAGTATTGATACTCATAATGATACACAGTTATTTGGGGTGGAAAAACTAGCTGCAAGTTAGTTTACACCTCTCTCAAAAACAATGTTTATATTTTGTTGTTAATTTTATTGTTTTATTAACAAAGACTGCACTGTGCCTGCAGATGGCCGTGTATTACACTGGTGGTTCCATCATGTGGTTTGTAGCGAAATATTCCCATCTGTATCACCTACACTGAGTCAACTTTTTGATAACAAGACACAAGACATGTTTTACTGATGTCCCAGGACCAGCCACCTAGTGATCCAAGGCCAACTATCACCAGGGAAGCTCAACAGTCAACCTCCAGGTAAATGATCTTACTTATAATTTTTAATAATAGATCTCCTCAACTAGCAAATCATTTCCACTTTACAATTGGTGCAAAGTCAGTTACCCTTTTTTTTTTTTTTATTGGAGATGAAATTTTAAGATAATTACCAAGCATGAGGCAGCAAGTCTGTAACTTGTATTCATTTATTTGTTTTTCATGCTGCTTTTTTTTTTTATTTTACTAACTATCATGGCCAAATCCCACCAAGGAAGTGACCTAAAAGAAAAACAAAAGTTTCACTTTATAGCTTAGTTAATGTATACAGGAAAGGGTACTAGCCAGCCCCTCGCTCCCGGTATTTTGGTCAACTCTTATGACACGCGTGACATACCGAGGCAAAATTCTGGTCCTCTTCCCCATGGAGCAGGTATTAGCCCTTTAGGTCCAAGGCCAAAAATCGAATCACGCACCAGTGTCCAAGGAAATTTTTGAAAAAAAAAAAAAATATTTTTTCTTACAGAATTAAGAGCAAATTTTATGTGAAGGTAATAAAACAAAAAAAAATTTTTTAGAATCTGGATCAGTACTTACCGAGATACAGAGCCAAGAAGTTTGTAGAAAATGATGTGTGGCGGCAACATCGACAAATACCACATACGCGAAATTATACTATTTTGTTGTTTTTAGTTTTGTATTTTCTGTTTCTTTTCCCAATTTTTTCTATTCCTACTAATATTTGGGCCTGAGAGACCATACTGTATATAATTTATATATATAAACTCACTGTAATTGAACACAATAACCGCACTAAAGTTATATCATATTATTGTTTACCACGTGTTATTATTACAATAAACATGCACAAAATATTGTATAATACTAATGTTCTACATAATTTTACATATTCATCAATCACCTGGATAAGGTTTAACTGCTGGAGCTTGTGGAACCCTTGAAACAAGGCACCATGCACAGAGGCACCTTACATTCCTCCACACATAAACCGAGTGTCTTTGCGTCTTTGTTGCCGGTTTTGTTTGTGGGACAGACAAAGCATCTCTTCTGACAAATTTCTTTTGAGTTGAAGGGAAACTGTATTATAAATATCACCTTCTCTTTTCAAACGCTTGGTAAAAATTGTGTGAATTCGAGGACCATGTGTATTGCAGGGGTTGTTACCTGTACTTCATTATGAGTTGTCTGACAACAGACAAACAAAAATTTACCATACGGGGGTCTGTTTTCCCCGTCTTTTTTTGGTACATATTATATGCATTCAGCATTTAAATTTTCCATGAGATGGAAAAAAGTTCATGTACCACTTGTAACTCTTACAACACAGTCAACAAAACCAATCTGCATTTCCACACTTGTCAACCAAGCGCATGTTTTGTGTATAACAATCACTGTCACTGGTTTTTCGAATACGTTCATTTTGTCCCCTCGATCAACTTTTGCCACTCTCTTGCATTTCATTCGGTGAATGGTTGTCAACAATGACATCTCGTTTGTCATGCCACCATAATGCCATGATGTCATTGGCAGTAAAAAACCTGCACGTCATCACCACGAACCCCCTGCGTTGAGCCTGGGCATATGTTTACGATTAAACGCACTGTGCCACACACATCTGTCTTGTTCACAATCGCAGAAAATCACTGATAATGGCTTGTGTACCAGTTATCGTATATAATGTATGGCCCTTACCAAGATAAGGTGCCATCATGTTTTCTCCTACGTCACCTGATATAAACCCAAAACATCTTGGTACTTTCAATGTTTTACTACCCGTGTATACAACAATATCCAACACCAGCCACTGTCGCAATCACAGAGTACAAACAATTTTATACCAAAGCGTTCCTCTTTCTTGGTATAAAACTGCTTGAATGACAGTCTACCTTGAACAAAATCAAAGACTCGTCAATTACAAGATTCTTGAATGGATAAAAGTAAAATCCTGAACTTTTGTTTGAGATACATGAAAAATTTCTAATCTTGTATAACCGTCACTTCTGTCAGGCCTGTTTTGTCAAGAAGTGCAACATACGTAAGAGTAAGATAAACCTTTTCACTGGTATTATTTCACTGAAGATGGGGTACAAATTACCGATCTGTGGGCCATATGCTTTTATATTATGCTTATAGACGTGAGGCATAAGCATATTGTTGCAAAAAGCAAATACATTTTCTGCAACAGTCGTCTCTTTTCCCCCTGTTAGTCTTGACTGTGGTGAAAATCGTATTTGCCATGGTGTACTGAAAATACTTATTACTTTCCCTGACAATAGTTCCATCAATGGCTGGTCAAAGAATAAAATTCAAAGAATTCCATTCATTGGCCGGGTTTCCAAGGGGACAGTAGGGAGAATTCCACTTGCGAGTCATCAAAATGTGAGGGCTGGGGAAAAAAATTGGGGGTTTTTCTGCCCAATCCCAGATACGGTTTGCTGGTGGATACCTGACATCATAGGCTGGTTGTAACGGTGGTTGTGGCGGCTGGTGGGTGAACCCCCTCTTTGTCCTGAACTGACGAGTCAGCGCGTGGGTTCCCGCGTGGCACAGCGAGTCACGCATGGGGGTGCCACTACCACCACCAGCCCCACTAACACCATCCACTGATTCTGTGGCCCATCCATGCCAAGTGTAGCCACTTCATCCACACGATCACTACCTAAAACGGGTGTTGGGCCACGGGATGTACTACGGGGATGTACTCCGTCCCCTGGGCATAGCATAGTACACTATACCGAGCGCAGCGCGGCACACATACCGACACTTCACTGGTGAATATTTTTCCCACTATCACGTCTCGAATGATCGTCGAGCGCAATAAAATCACAATCCACGTCAAATCATCGTCATTACTGATGTAAGAGGCCCATGCCCACGGGAAAATATTAGTTTTCTCTTACGTTTAGGAACAACCGACCGTGAGTCACAGTGCCGCCCACACCACAGGTAAAGTCGAGATCGCGGGGTTTACTGCACTAATATCGATATCCTGGTCATTATTTTTCGTCACTCACCTCATCAAAGCCGTAGAAATTCGTCTTCATTTCCACTCCATCAGTGTTCAAACTATCAGACAGATGAGGAGAAGTCCAATTTTTCCCCGTGGAGTCAGAAGCTGACTTGCGACCGAGACATGGAACAAGGGTGACTGAGCCGGCTCCCACAATGCTATGCAGGCGCCTAGAATTTTTTTGTTTACGCGCACACCCAACCCGCAGACCATTCTCTCATATGTAGGCCTATGAGCCTTTTCGCGCTAAATGTACGGCGCTAGAATTTTGGCGTAGATCTACGTTTGGACACCCACCGACCAGCCGTAGATTCTAACGGGACGGACCCAGAAAGGGTTGTTAATACATAATTATTTGTTATTCGAACTAATCTGTTCCAAGCTGTTTCGAATAGTGAAGTGTAATGAATATTGAATTTATTTTTCCTTAAATAATGTAAATTGGATCAAAATCCATTCCAGAACCCGAAAATTACCAATTACAACCTCTCCTCACTGAAATTAACCCATACCTTTTAAAACCGTGCTTGGACTACGACGGGCTCTCTGATCAGTATCATACCTATATAATGTATATTACAGCTGATTTCCTCTATTCTTTTATTTACAATTACAGTACAATCCAGTATAAACATCAAAAAATATACCAAAATGTGATAAATGGGGCAAAGGTGACATTAAATCAATATCCTAAAGATGATTGGCACAAATCCAGTACCAGTATATATGGCTCTCCTTCCACTTAGCCACACAGGATTTTGTGAAACCATGTGGTCTTATGAACGAACTCCTTCGTTAAGTGAGGAGATGTGTGTTACAAAACGATTATGTGTATACACTCAGGTTAGTCATAATTAATGACGCATTGAATAAGCAAAGTAATGACTGGGGACTCCAAACTGTGGTCCTGGCATGTACAGGTCAGTTTGTTCCTTCTTGGAATTAACCAAAAATTATTTATCACAGAGATCCCACTGATGGATGGTAGAGGACGCAGAAGTCGGGTTGGCTGGTTCAGAGCTGGCTACTGGAGGTAGTCTTCTTAAACAACACTGTTGTATCTTCTCAACACGTTTGTAGTCTTCTAACACTAAATGTAGTCTTCTTACACTGGTTGTAGTCTTCTTAACATGATGTATCCTCCTTAACATTGGGTGTAGTCGTCTTAACAGTGGATGTAGTCTTCTTAACCCTGATGTAGTCTTCTTAACACTGGTTGTATCTTCTTAACACTGAGGTAGTCTTCTTAACACTGGATGTAGTCTTCGTACTACTAGATGTTATTCTTCTTAACTAGCGAATGCAGTCTCCATACTACTAATGTAGTCTTCTTACTACTAGAATTAGTCCCTTCTTACTACGAGATGCAGTCTTTCAAACCTGGATGTAATCTTCCTACTGCTTGATGTAGTCTTACCTACTGGAGAGCCTTTCTTATTACTAGATGCAGTCTCTTACTACTAGATGTAGTCTTCTTACTGCTGATAGTCTTCTTACTACTAGATATAGTCTTCTTACCTACGAATAGATGTAGGCTTCTTACACTAGATTAATCTCTTGCTACTAATTATCTTCCTTTAGTGGATGTAGTCCTTCTTACTACTGGATGTAGTCTTCTTACTACTGGATTGTAGTCTTCTTACGACAAGATGAAGTCTTTTTACGAAAACGGCAAGATAATAAAATAGGCTAAATTCATAACAAGAACACTTAAGAAACCTGTAGCCAACCACCTTAGACCCTTAAATAATCGAACAAATCTGCTTGTGCTGAAAATCACTCCTCTGCTAGAACAGCACACCCCACCACTTTTCAAAAGACATTCAACTGCTAAATATACAAGACATACACTCTTATTTTAGACTCCACTGGTAAACCCCCCTAAAACTACTCCGACAATTACAACAGAATGCACAGTCAAAATACAAGGCATGACGCACTTTTTCAATATTCCCTTCGATAATACTCTCTCACATGCAAGCACACGCTATGCAGCATAAAAAAGGCCCGAAGATCTGGACTTGCCTACAGAACCGACAAAAGTAATTTTTTTTTCCCCAGACAACGTATAAATTTAAGACTCTGCTAAAAAATCATCTATCTCACAATATTAACCATATCACCAAACATATACTGCGAGTTTTATCATGTGACCTCCTGGCTTTTATTTCGCCATTCCAGTAAACATAGTACCACCTTACTAACATTCCCTTGTAAATTAAAATTTGTACTAAGTCATTACATAAATTTATTAAGTCCAAAAAAGATTGTAAAACAGCTAACCACATTCTCTGTTTATGTTTAACGTAATAAATACTAAGTCCTTATTATCGTTACTAGTTTTAATTAGTTACGATGACTTAGGATTAGTTTGCCCCGAAAGCCTGGGCATGATAGTTGTATCTTTATACGAGCAAATTGTAATTACAACACATTGTAACCTTTACGAAGAAATTAATTTATTATTATAATATTATTATTATTATTATTATTATATATTATATTAATATTATTACTAAATATAGTCTTCTTACTACTGGATGTAGTCTTCTTACTACTGGAATGTAGTCTTCTACTACTGATGTATCTTCTTACTACAGATTAGTCTTTTTAGCTACTAGATTAGTCTTCTTACTACTAGATGTAGTCTTCTACACTATTGTAGCTTCTTTACTGCTAATGTAGTCTTTCTTACTACTAGATAAAGTCCTCCTTACTACTGGATGTAGTCTTCTTACTTCTGGATGAAGTCTTCGGTTACTACTAGATGTACCTTCTTACTACTAGATGTAGTCTTTTTACTACTAGTTGAAGTCTTCTTACTACTAAATGTATTCTTCTTACTACTGGATGTAGCCTTCTTACTACTACCTGGAGTTTACCTGGAGAGGTTCGGGGGTAAACGCCCCTGCTGCCTGTCGAGCCCGAGGCCTCATGGTGGATCAGGCCCTGATCAACCAGGCTGTTACTGCTGGCCGCACACAAGCTGACGTATGAACCACAGCCCGGTTGGTCAGGTACTGACTTTAGGTGCTTGTCCAGTGCCTTCTTGAAGACAGCCTGGGGTCTATTGGTAATCCCCCTTATGTATGCTGGGAGGCAATTGAACAGTCTTGGGCCCCGGACACTTATTGTGTTGTCTCTCAGTGTACTCATGGCGCCCCTGCTTTTCATCGGGAATGTTGCATCTCTTGCCGAGTCTTTTGCTTTCATATGGAGTGATTTTTGTGTGCAAGTTTGGTACCAATCCCTCCAGGACCATCTGGGTGTATATTATCATGTGGGTGCGGGAGGGAAGAGGAGCGATTGGTGGAATGATGATGTGAAGAGAGTAGTAAGGGAGAAAAAGTTAGCTTATGAGAAGTTTTTACAAAGTAGAAGTGATGCAAGGAGGGAAGAGTATATGGAGAAAAAGAGAGAGGTTAAGAGAGTGTGAAGCAGTTAAAAAGAAGCAAATGAAGAGTGGTGAATGTTATCAACAAATTTTTTTGAAAATAAGAAAAAGTTTTTGGAGTGAGATTAAACAATAGGCCTAGAGAAAAAAGGGATTTGTCATTAAAAAGGGGGGGAGGGGGAAGTTTTTAAAAGGGGATTTAAGGTTTTGGGAGAGGGGGTTTTTGGGGGGGGGTTTTAAATGTGAGGGGGGGTGGGGGGTTTGTTTTAGGGGGGAAAACATTTTGAGGAGGGGGGGAAAAATTTTGGGGGGGGGGGGAAGTTCGGGGCATAGGAAAAAGAAAGGGGTAAGGAGCTGGGATTGTTGGGAAAAGATAGAAAAAAAAAGCGGGTGGGGTGTATTTTTGGAGGGGTTGGGTGCAATTATTTAATAAATTTGGAAGAGGTAAGGTACCTAGGGATTGGGAAGAGCATGCAAATTCCTTTGAAAAAGGCAAAGGGGAAAAAAGAGAGTGAAAAAATTTAAAGGGGGGATAATCGTTGATATACCGGGTAAAGTGTTTTAGATTTTTAATTGAAAAAAATTTAAGAGTAAGACGAAAATGGGATAGCGATGAACAAGGAGGCTTGGGAAAGGTAGGGGTGTGTGGACCAGGTTTTTTTACAGTGAAATTAAAGTGAACAGTATTTTGATAAGGCTAAAGGGGCTTTGGGGCATTTAGGGTTTTTGGGGAAAAGGCTTATGACAGGGGGATGGGGGGGGAAATTTGGGGCAATTTCAGATGAGGGGTTAGGAGGTAGGAACCTGAAAGCTAAGTTTTTTTTATGGATAGGGCCAAAGTTAGAGTATGAAGGAAAGGGGGGAAATTATTTCCCAGTAAAAGTGGGCCCTTTAACAAGGATTGGTTCACCGGGGTTGTTTTAATATATTTACAGGGGGGTTGAAAAAAGAAAAAATGCGGGGTTTTGCAAACCGGATTTAAAAAAAAAAGAACACACATAAAGTGGGAGTTGTCACATTTTGCTTTTTTGCGATGACACGTGCTCTTGGGAGATTCTAAAGAATTTACAGAGTTTGGGGGATAATTTGGTAGGGGGGCAAAAAAAAAAAATTTGAAAGTGAATACGGAAAATAAGGTTAGAGGATAACAAAAAATTGGGTGATGAAAGATTAATATCAATTGGAGGGAAGAAACCAAAACCCCCGGGCCGGGGTTTAAACCCCCGCCAAAGTCTAAAAAATCCAGCCCGTCCTTACCCTAGACCCGCTACCCCAAAAAGATTCATCCAAATAGGTTATTCTACACCAAGGGAAGGGTTTCACCGGCACCTCTGGACCACAAATCAAGTTTTTACAGACGAATCCCAGCTAGCGGGCCCTGACAGGGGGTGAATGTATCGATTTCTGGAGTGGACGTGTCAGCGGATGGGGGCTATGAAAATGAGGGGAATCATAGAATTGATGAGGGGAAAAGGGTAGTGGGCCTTAGAGTCGTGGGGAAAAAAGAACTTTGTCCTTGAGGCAAAGAAGGGGAAAGTAGAGAGATAGCTTTTTAACCACGCTCTTTTATGGATAAGCTGGGGGATGAATGGCAGCGAGGGAAGGGGGAGCAGTGGGGATTATGTCTGAGAGCAATGTGTGTTTTGAATAAAAGCAGAAATGTAGTTTGGAATTGGGGGTGCGGGGTTTCCAAAAAATGTTGTCCCGAGGCTAGGGAAAGGGGTTTTTGAGGGGGTTCGGGCATTGGGGAGAATGGAGCGAAACAAATAACTTCAAAGTGTATCAGTCGTATGGAAAGGGAAGCAGGGGAGGGGCGGCCTAGGAAGGTTGGAGGGGGGGGTAAAGAGTTTTGTGTGCGAGGACTTGACTCCACAGGGATACGGGGCGGTTTGATAGGAGGAATGGTACAAATGGTTTTTAATACTTCCTGCTGTTGGAGTGTGAGCAAATAACATTTATGAAGGGGTTTTAGTGAAACCCGGGAGGCCGGACTTGAGTCCGAAAAAGGGGAAGTACAGGCCTGCACTCTGAAGGGGGGGTGTTAATGTTCAGTTAAAAAATGTAGTGTAAAACCCTTCTGGCAAGACAGTGATGGAGTGAATGATGGTGAAAGTTTTTCTTTTTCAGGCCACCCTGCCTTGGTGGGAATCGGCCAGTGTGATAAAAAAAAAAAAAAATCTCTCTCGCCTGCGTTCGAGGGAATACAGATCAAGTACCTTCAACCATTCCCAGTAGTTTAGGTGCCTTATTGCACTTATGTGTGCAGTGAAAGCTCTTTGTACACTTTCCAGGTCTGCAATGTCACCAACCCTAAAGGGGGCCATTAGTGTACAGCAGTATTCCAGCCTAGAGACCACAAGCGAATTGAAGAGAATCATCATGGGCTTGGCGTCCCTAGTTTTGAAGGTTCTCATTATCCATCCTATCATTTTCCTAGCGGATGAGGTAGATACATTGTTGTGGTCTTCAAAGGCGAGCTTCTCTGACATTATCACTCCCAGGTCCTTCGCATTACTTTTCCACTCTATTGTATGGTTAGAATTTGTGGTATACCCTGTCACATTTTTAATTTCTTCAAGTTTTCCATATCTGAGTAGTTGAAATTGTTTTTGAGTGGCCCATTCGAAGATTTGGTTGATATCAGCTTGGAGTCTCGCAGTGTCTTCGAATGAGTTCACTGCCATGGTGATCCGGGTGTCATCCGCAAAGGAAGACATGAAGCAATGGCTTACATCTCTGCCTATGTCAGAAATGAGGATGAGGAATAGAATGGGAGCGAGTACTGTGCCTTGTGGAACAGAGCTTTTTACCATGGCTGCCTGGGACTTTACTCTGTTTACTATTACTCTTTGTGTTCTATTTGCCAGGAAGTTGTAGATCCATCCACCAACTTTTCCCGTTATTCCTTTATCCCACATTTTGTGTGCTATAACACCATGGTCACATTTGTCGAAAGCTTTTGCAAAGTCTGTGTATACTACATCTGTATTTTGTTTATCCTCTACAGCATCCAGGACCTTGTCATAGTGGTCCAGTAGCTGGGACAGGCAGGAGTGACCTGCTCTAAACCCGTGTTGCCCTGGGTTGTGTAACTGATGGGTATCTAGGTGGTTGGCTATCTTGCTTCTTAGAACCCTCTCAAATATTTTCATGGCATGGGATGTTGGTGCTATTGGTCTGTAGTTCTTTGCAATTGCTTTACTGCCACCTTTGTGTGGTGGGGTTATATCTGTTGTTTTTAGTGTGTGTGTGGGATGACCCCTGTGTCCATGCTCCCTCTCCATAAAATGCTGAAGGCACGCGATAGGGACTTCTTGCAGTTCTTGATGAACACGGAGTTCCACGAGTCTGGGCCTGGGGCAGAGTGCATGGGCAAGTCATTAACCCTTTGACTGTCGAAAGGCCCAATCCTGAAGTGTCTCCTGGTGTCGCAAAATATTCGAAAAAAAAAAAATTATCTTTTCTTATGAAAATGTTAAGATTATTTTTCTGATTGTTTTAGTCCAAAAAAAAAAAAAATTCCCATCAGTACTTACCGAGATATAGAGCCCTGAAGTTTGCTGAAATTGATCTGTGAACAGCAACAGCGGTGACTGCCGCTCACCCAGTTAACTTTGATTTACTTGTATTCGATGGTTTCTTGTTTTTTTCATTATTTTATTTTTTCACATAACTTTTGTGACCTGTGAGACCAAATTATTATGCAATGTTCAAATATACACTCGTTGAATGTAACACAGTTATAGCAAAAACACTCGTATCATTATAATGTTGCTAAAACTTGTTTACACAAACAATGTAAACAAATGTTTATTACGATTGTTCTATAATATATATACATATGTACAATCACTGGACACTTTTCTAGAACTGCTGCAGCTTGTGGAATTCTTTGAAACATGGGTATAAGCACAATGGTGTCTTACACTCCTCACGCCAAAACTTCAAATACATCATTTGAAGTGTTTAGTAGTTCTGTGCAGATGAGCAACTCTGCGACATACAGGTCAACCCCCCTTGTTGCCTGTTTAGTCTGTCGCAGTGGAATAGATTATAACCTGGGATCCATATTTCGTTGTCGTAATGATCCTTTATGTGGGTCTCTGTGAATGCTGCAAATATTGCATTTGACTCCGAGAGCAGTCCCTTGATGTAAGGAAGTTTGTTTTTTTGATATCTTTAGACCCTGTATGTTTGCAAAGACAAATGTTGTATTGGTGGAATTTAGGGAGGCTTTAGGAAAGGTAGGGGGTGTGTGGACCAGGTGTTTACAGTGAAACATATAAGTGAACAGTATTTATATAAGGCTAAAGAGGTCTTTGTGGCATTTATGGATTTGGAAAAGGCGTATGACAGGGTGGATAGGGGGGCAATGTGGCAGATGTTGCAAGTGTATGGTGTAGGAGGTAGGTTACTGAAAGCAGTGAAGAGTTTTTACGAGGATAGTGAGGCTCAAGTTAGAGTATGTAGGAAAGAGGGAAATTTTTTCCCAGTAAAATAGGCCTTAGACAAGGATGTGTGATGTCACCGTGGTTGTTTAATATATTATAGATGGGGTTGTAAGAGAAGTAAATGCGAGGGTCTTGGCAAGAGGCGTGGAGTTAAAAGATAAAGAATCACACACAAGTGGGAGTTGTCACAGCTGCTCTTTGCTGATGACACTGTGCTCTTGGAGATTCTGAAGAGAAGTTGCAGAGATTGGTGGATGAATTTGGTAGGTGTGCAAAAGAAGAAAATTAAAGGTGAATACAGGAAAGAGTAAGGTTATGAGGATAACAAAAGATTAGGTGATGAAAGATGAATATCGATTGGAGGGAGAGAGTATGGAGGAGGTGAACGTATTCAGATATTTGGGAGTGGACGTGTCAGCGGATGGGTCTATGAAAGATGAGGTGAATCATAGAATTGATGAGGGAAAAAGAGTGAGTGGTGCACTTAGGAGTCTGTGGAGACAAAGAACTTTGTCCTTGGAGGCAAAGAGGGGAATGTATGAGAGTATAGTTTTACCAACGCTCTTATATGGGTGTGAAGCGTGGGTGATGAATGTTGCAGCGAGGAGAAGGCTGGAGGCAGTGGAGATGTCATGTCTGAGGGCAATGTGTGGTGTGAATATAATGCAGAGAATTCGTAGTTTGGAAGTTAGGAGGAGGTGCGGGATTACCAAAACTGTTGTCCAGAGGGCTGAGGAAGGGTTGTTGAGGTGGTTCGGACATGTAGAGAGAATGGAGCGAAACAGAATGACTTCAAGAGTGTATCAGTCTGTAGTGGAAGGAAGGCGGGGTAGGGGTCGGCCTAGGAAGGGTTGGAGGGAGGGGGTAAAGGAGGTTTTGTGTGCGAGGGGCTTGGACTTCCAGCAGACATGCGTGAGCGTGTTTGATAGGAGTGAATGGAGACAAATGGTTTTTAATACTTGACGTGCTGTTGGAGTGTGAGCAAAGTAACATTTATGAAGGGATTCAGGGAAACCGGCAGGCCGGACTTGAGTCCTGGAGATGGGAAGTACAGTGCCTGCACTCTGAAGGAGGGGTGTTAATGTTGCAGTTTAAAAACTGTAGTGTAAAGCACCCTTCTGGCAAGACAGTGATGGAGTGAATGATGGTGAAAGTTTTTCTTTTTCGGGCCACCCTGCCTTGGTGGGAATCGGCCGGTGTGATAATAAAAAAAAAATAAAATATTATTTGCTGGTTCTAATATCTGTTGTTCTGGGGTAGAGGCAGTGTCCGTGCCTTGGCGCGGACACTGCCTCTGCACGGACACAGACACTGCCTCTGCACGGACATGGACACTATTAGATGTAGTCTCCTTACTACTAAATGTAGTACAGTGGACCCCCGGTATTCGATGGCATCGGTATTTGATAAATTCGGTATTCGATACATTATATCGCAAAAAAATTTCCTCGGAATTCGATTGAAAACCCGGTATTCGATACGATTCGTACGAGACGTGTCCACGTGTGGCCTGAACTGCCCCGTGTGTGCCAGTGTTTACAAGCCAGCCAGTGTGCGCACATCTAAGGATACATTCGGTACGTTCCCTATTATCCATATTATGACTGTGTTTGGTGCTTGTTTCTGCAAAATAAGCCACCTTGGGCCCCAAGAAAGCTTCTAGTGCCAACCCTTCAAGAAAAAAGTCGCTAATGACTTATGAAATGAAGAAAGAGATAATTGCAAAGTACGAAAGTGGAGTGCGTGTGTCGGAGCTGGTTAGGTTGTAAAATAAACCCCAATCAACCATCTCTACTATAGTGACCAGGAAAACGGCAATCAAGGAAGCTGTTCTTGCAAAAGGTGCAACTGTGATTACGAAACAGTGACCGCAAATGTTAGAAAATGCTGAGAGATTGTTATTGGTGTGGATAAATGAAAAACAGATAGCAGGAGATAGCATCTCTCAAGCGATCATTTGTGAAAAGGCTAGGCAGTTGCATGACGATTTGGTAAAGAAATTACCTGCAAATAGTGGTGATGTGAGTGAATTTAAGGCCAGCAAAGGTTGGTTTGAAAGATTTAAGAATCGTAGTGGCATACATAGTGTGATTAGGCATGGTGAGGCTGCCAGTTCGGACCAAAAAGCAGCTGAAAAATATGTGAAGGAATTCAAGGATTACATAGACAGTGAAGGAGTGAAACCTAAACAAGTGTTTAATTGCGACGAAACAGGCCTGTTTTGGAAGAAAATGCCAAACAGGACCTACATTACTGAGGAGGAAATGGCACTCCCAGGACATAAGCCTATGAAAGACAGGCTTACTCTGTTGATGTGTGCCAATGCTAGTGGTGATTGCAAAGTGAAGCCTTTATTGGTGTATACTCTGAAACTCCCAGAGTGTTCAGGAAAAACAATGTCCTCAAGGCTAATTTGTGTGTGCTGTGGAGGGCAAACAGTAAGGCATGGGTCACTAGGGACTTTTTCTATGACTGGTGACACCAAGCATTTGCCCCCACTGTGAGAAATTACCTAACTGAAAAGAAATTAGACCTTAAGTGCCTCCTGGTATTAGACAGTGCCCCTGGTCATCCTACAGACTTGTCAGAGCGACTTTCTGGGGACATGAGCTTCATTAAGGTCAAACTTTTGCCTCCTAATACCACTCCTCTCCTGCAGCCCATGGACCAGCAGGTCATTTCCAACTTCAAGAAACTGTACACAAAAGCTTTGTTTCAAAAGTGCTTTATAGTGACCACAGAAACTCAGCTGACTCTAAAAGAGTTTTGGAAGGATCACTTTAATATCCTCAATTGTATAAACCTGATAGGTAAGGCTTGGGAGGGAGTGACTAAGAGGACCTTGAACTCTGCTTGGAAAAAACTGTGGCCAGAATGTGTAGACAAAAGGGATTTTGAAGGATTTGAGGCTAACCCTGAGAATCCTATGCCAGTTGAGGAATCCATTGTGGCATTGGAGAAGTCCTTGGGGTTGGAGGTTAGTGGGGAGGATGTGGAAGAGTTGGTGGAGGAGGGCAATGAAGAACTAACCACTGATGAGCTGCTAGATCATCTTCAACAGCAAGAGGGCAGACCTGAGGAAACTGCTTCGGAGGAGGGGATAGAGAAATTGAAGAAGTTTGCCTACTTCAAAGATTAAGGAAATGTGTGCAATGTGGCTTAAAGTGCAAACCTTTTTGATGACAATCACCCTAACACAGCTATTGCAAGCCATGCTGGTGACTATTACACTGACAATGTTGTGAAACACTTTAGGAATGTCATAAAGGAACGGGAGGTACAGGCCACTATGGACAGATATGTTGTGTGACAGAAATCCAGTGACTCTGAAGCTGGTCCTAGTGGCATTAAAAGAAGGGAAGTAACCCCGGAAAAGGACTTGCTACCTCAAGTCCTAATGGAAAGGGATTCCCCTTCTTAACACCAACTCCTTTCCCCTCCTCCCATCCCATCAATCATCACCAGATCTTCATTAAAGGTAAGTGTCAATTATTTTATTGTTATTATTCTATTGCATTCAACTTAATATTCCATGTAGCAAAATTTTTTTTTTTCATTCTTTTGGATGTCTTGCATGGATTAATTTGATTTCCATTATTTCTTATGAGGAAAATTGATTCGGTTTTCGATATTATCGGTATTCGATGAGCTCTCAGGAACGGATTAATATCAAATACCGGGGGTCCACTGTGTTCTTATTACTAGATGTAGTCTTCTTACTACTAGATGTAGTCTTCTTTTACTAGATGTAGTCTTCTTACTACTGGATGTAGTCTTCTTACTACTAGATGTAGTCTTCTTACTACTAGATGTAGTCTTCTTACTACTAGATGTAGTCTTCTTACTACTAGATGTAGTCTTCTATTACTAGATGTAGTCTTCTTACTACTAGCTGTAGTCTTCTTACTACTAGATGTAGTCTTCTTACTACTAGATGTAGTCTTCTACTAGATGTAGTCTTCTTACTACTAGATGTAGTCTTCTTACTACTAGATGTAGTCTTCTTACTACTAGATGTAGTCTTACTACTAGATGTAGTCTTCTTTTACTAGATGTAGTCTTCTTACTACTAGATGTAGTCTTTTTGCTACTAGATGTAGTCTTCTTACTACTAGATGTAATCTTCTTACTACTAGATGTAGTCTTCTTACTACTAGATGTAGTCTTCTTACTATTAGATGTAGTCTTCTTACTACTAGATGTAGTCTTCTTTTACTAGATGTAGTCTTCTTGCTACTAGATGTAGTCTTCTTACTACTAGATGTAGTCTTCTTACTACTAGATGTAGTCTTCTTTTACTAGATGTAGTCTTCTTACTACTAGATGTAGTTTTCTTACTACCAGATGTAGTCTTCTTACTACTAGATGTAGTCTTTTACTATTAGATGTAGTCTTCTTGCTACTAGATAGTCTTCTTACTACTAGTCTTCTTACTACTAGTCTTCTTACTACTAGATGTAGTCTTCTTACTACTAGATAGTCTTCTTACTACTAAATGTAGTCTTCTTCCTACTAGTCTTCTTACTACTAGATGTAGTCATCTTACTACTGAATGTTGTCTTCTTACTACTAGATGTAGTCTTCTTACTACTAGATGTAGTCTTCTTACTACTAGATGTAGTCTTCTTACTACTAACTGTAGTCTTCTTACTACTAAATGTAGTCTTCTTACTACTAGATGTAGTCTTCTTACTACTGGATGTAGTCTTCTTACTACTAGATGTAGTCTTCTTACTGCTAGATGTAGTCTTCTTACTACTAGATGTAGTCATCTTACTACTGGATGTAGTCTTCTTACTACTAGATGTAGTCTTCTTATTACTAGATGTAGTCTTCTTACTACTAGATGTAGTCCCACTGGGGATCTTCATTGACTTAAATAAAGCTTTCGATACAGTTGACCACGACTTGCTCCACATAAAATTGTCGCACTATGGTATAAGAGGGCACTCCCTCAACTACCTAAAGTCATATCTCAGCAACAGAAGCCAATATGTGTACAGAAATGGGGCAAACTCTTCCGCACAGCCAATTACAATTGGTGTCCCACAGGGAAGTGTCCTAGGCCCTCTTCTCTTTCTCATATACATAAATGACCTACCAAATGCATTGCAACTACTCAAACCCACACTATTTGCAGATGACACTACATACGTCTACTCTCACCCGAGCCCAGTCATGCTAGCCAATACTGTAAATACCGAATTACAGAAAATATCAACCTGGATTAGGACCAACAAACTTACTCTAAACATTAACAAAACCTACTACATTCAGTTTGGTAACAGAGCTACAGATGTATCTCTTAACATAATGATAAATGGATCACCAATCACAAAACTCACAGAGGGAAAATTCTTAGGAATCCACCTTGATAATAGACTCAAATTTCAAACACATATACAACAAATTTCCCCAAAAAATTCCAAGACCGTAGGCATACTATCGAACATATGGTACTATGTTCCACAGTCAGCCCTCCTGGCCCTATATCACTCACTTATTTACCCCTATCTCACCTATGGAATTTGTGCATGGGGCTCAACAACAATAAACCATCTCAGACCACTAATCACACAACAAAAGGCTGCAGTCAGAATGATAACAAATTCCCACTACAAACAGCACACTCCACCAATATTCAAAACTCTAAACCTACTCACAATACAAAACACCCATACTTATTACTGCACCTACTACATACATAGAACACTTAACTCTGACATAAACCCTCCTCTCAAACATCTCCTTACCAACCTCAACAGAACACATGACCATAACACAAGGCACAGATCACTCTTTGATGTTCCTCGTGTCCATCTCACACTATGCTAAAACTCAATGCACATAAAAGGCCCTAAAATCTGGAATTCATTACATGCGAATATAAAAGAAACACCGTTTATAAATTCAAGTCTCTTCTCAAAAATCACTTACTCACCCACAACTAAATAAATACTGAATCATTGTATCTCATAAATAGTATCTCATATGTGTATCTCATTATTGTATCTCATAAATGTCAACCTGTGACTCAATTAAACTTTGTTACTATTTAACTTCATTACCTAACATAATACTCCATTCTAGTAATTACACAGCAACACAGTAATGACCAAATGATCTGTCTTTGTAATACTCATTTGTACTAAATTGTTATCTGTTTTACAATAATTTTTGTACCACTGAATATATCATTGCTAAGTTAATCTTAAGTTAATTTTAAGCTGCCCATAATGCTCTGCATACAAGGGGCTTTGGCATGCTGCACTTAAAAAATTGTACTTCTCTGTATCCTGTTCAAATAAATAAATAAATACTAGATGTGGTATTCTTACTACTAGATGTAGTCTTCTTATTACTAGATGTAGTCTTACTACTGCTAGATGTAGTCTTCTTACTACTAGATGTAGTCTTCTTATTACTAGATGTAGTCTTATTACTGCTAGATGTAGTCTTCTTACTGCTAGATGTAGTCTTCTTACTGCTAGATGTAGTCTTATTACTGCTAGATGTAGTCTTCTTACTGCTAGATGTAGTCTTCTTACTGCTAGATGTAGTCTTCTTACTACTAGATGTAGTCTTCTTACTACTAGATGTAGTCTTATTACTGCTAGATGTAGTCTTCTTACTGCTAGATGTAGTCTTCTTACTACTAGATGTAGTCTTCTTATTACTAGATGTAGTCTTATTACTGCTAGATGTAGTCTTCTTACTGCTAGATGTAGTCTTCCTACTGCTAGATGTAGTCTTCCTACTACTAGATGTAGTCTTCTTACTACTAGATGTAGTCTTCTTACTGCTAGATGTAGTCTTCTTACTGCTAGATGTAGTCTTCCTACTGCTAGATGTAGTCTTCCTACTACTAGATGTAGTGTTCTTACTGCTAGATGTAGTCTTCTTACTGCTAGATGTAGTCTTCTTACTACTAGATGTAGTCTTCTTACTACTAGATGTAGTCTTCTTACTACTAGATGTAGTCTTCTTACTACTAGATATAGTCTTCTTACTACTAGATGTAGTCTTCTTACTGCTAGATGTAGTCTTCATACTACTAGATGTAGTCTTCTTACTGATAGATGTAGTCTTCTTTCTATTAGATATAGTCTTCTTACTACTAGATGTAGTCTTCTTACTACTAGATGTAGTCTTCTTACTACTAGATGTAGTCTTCTTACTGCTAGATGTAGTCTTTTACTGCTAGATGTAGTCTTCTTACTGCTAGATGTAGTCTTCTTACTGCTAGATGTAGTCTTCTTACTACTAGATGTAATCTTCTTACTATTGGATGTAGTCTTCTTACTACTAGATGTAGTGTTCTTACTATTTGATGTTGTCTTCTTACTACTAGATGTATTCTTCTTACTATTGGACATAGTCTTCTTACTGCTAGATGTAGTCTTCTTACTATTGGATGTAGTCTTCTTACTGCTAGATGTAGTTTTCTTACTACTTTCTCCTAACTAATCTGGGCAAACTACCACAAGACATTACTAAAGTAACCTTCAGACTACATAACGAGACAGCAGTTAACAACTTCATAGCAGCTATGAATAACATCGATTGGCAAAATGAGATCAAAACATATATAGATGTGACTGAATGTATAAATAATTTTCTAAAAAAGCCTAAAGCCTCTATAACAAACATTGCCCCCAAAAAACTAAACAGCAAGGAGACTGAATAAACCCTGGCTAACACCAAGTATCCTCAAATCCATTAACACAAAGCACAATTATGAGAAATAGTATGGAATGGGTCAGAGAACTAGAGAACAGTTTAAACATTACTCGTCAGCAGTTACCAGCCTGATAAGAAGATCTAAAAAATTTTGTTATGAAAATAGATTAAATAACATCAAAGGTGATATGAAAAAAACCTGGAAAACTCTATCTGAAATTCTTGGAACTAAAAAGTTATCCAAAAACAAAACAGTCAAACTAACAAAATCAGATGAGCCCCTCCTCACACCTAGTGAAACAGCAAACAGACTCAATGTTTTCTTCTCCACCATAGGAAAAAATCTATCGAACAAAATACGAAGCGCAAACACCCGTCCATCAGACTACCTCATAGGTACCTACCCAAATGCTGTATTCCTAGCTCTAGCCAACCCTATAGAAGTTACACTCATCATAAACACCCTTAAAAACAAGGCAGGAGACATAAACAACTTCTCTGCTTTTCTTCTTCTTTCAAAAACCGGCTGTATCCCACTGAGGCGGGATAGCCCAAAAGAAAAAACGAAAGATTCTCCTTTTAAATTTAGTAATATATACAGGAGAAGGGGTTACTAGCCTCTTGCTCCCAGCATTTTAGTCGCCTCTTACGACTTATGGCTTATTTATTTATTTATTTATTTATTTATTTATTTAAAAATTTGAGCACACATACAGAGGTACAAAAAATACAGATAAGAGCAGCATGCCAAAGCCACTTACACTATGCATAGCATTACGGGCTGGCTTAAAATTAACTTAAGATGAACTAAGCAATGATGACATCAGTGATAAAACTTTAATGTAAACAGATTACTATAAAGCACAAGTGAGTATTACAAAGACAGGTCATATGGTTGTATGCATTGTTGTACATTCAGTAGAATGGAGTGTTCTGTTAGGTAGTGTATTTAAAAAATAATAAAGTTAGATTGGGTTTTAGGTTTAACATTTATGTGATATAATTGTGAGAAACATTTAAGATATACAATTTATAAGGTTCAGTTATTCAGTATTTATTTGGTTTTGGGGTGAGTAAGTGATCTTTGAGAAGAGACTTGAATTTATAAAACAGGTAGTGTTTCTTTTATATTTACAGGTAATGAGTTCAGATTTTAGGGCCTTTTATGTGCATTGAGTTTTTGCATAGTGTGAGATGGACACGAGGAACATCAAAGAGTGATCTGTGCCTTGTGTTATGGTCATGTGTTCTGTTGAGGTTGGCAAGGAGATGTTTGAGGGGAGGGTTAATATCAGAGTTAAGTGTTTATGTATGTAATAGGTGGAGTAATAAGTATGAATGTTTTGTATGGTGAGTAGGTTTAGTGTATTGAATATTGGTGGGAGTGTGCTGCCTATAGTGAGAATTTGTTATCATTCTAACTGCAGCCTTTTGTTGGGTAATTAGTGGTCTGAGATGGTTACTTGTTGTTGAGCCCCATGCACAAATTCCATAGGTGAGATAGGGGTTAAATAAGAGAGTGATATAGGGCCGGAGGGCTGACTGTGGAGCATAGTACCGTATCTTCGATAGTATGCCTACAGTCTTGGAAATTTTTCTTAGAAATTTGTTGTATATGTGTATGAAATTTGAGTCTATTATCAAGGTGGATTCCTAGAATTTTCCTCTGTTAGCTTTGTGATAGGTGTCCGTTTATCATTATGTTAAGAGGGACATCTGTAGCTCTGTTACCAAACTGAATGAAGTAGTTTTGTCAATGTTTAGTGTAAGTTTGTTAGTCCTCATCCAGGTAGATATTTTCTGTAATTCGGTATTTACAGTATTGGCTAGCGTGACTGGGCTCGGGTGGGAGAAGACGTATGTAGTGTCATCTGCAAATAGTGTGGGTTTGAGTATTTGCGAAGCATTTGGTAGGTCATTTATGTATAGGAGAAAGAGAAGAGGGCCAAAGACACTTCCCTGTGGGACACCAACTGTAATTGGTTGTGCAGAAGAGTTTGCCCCATTTGCATACACATATTGGCTTCTGTTGCTGAGGTATGACTTGAGGTAGTTGAGGGAGTGCCCTCTTATACCATAGTGTGACAATTTTACGTGGAGCAAGTCATGGTTAACTGTATCAAAAGCTTTACGTAAGTCAATGAAGATCCCCAGTGGGACTTCTTTTTTCTCTATTGCAGTGTATATATGTTCTAGCATGTGTATAATAGCATCATTAGTATTTTTATTTGGCCTGAATCCAAATTGGCAGGGGTTAAGTATGTTTTGGGAGATAAGGTAGGAGTAGATTCGTTTATGAATTAATTTTTCGAAGATTTTTGATAGAGGGTGTAAGTTGGATATTGGCCTATAGTTATTCAACTCTGTTTGGTCTCCTCCTTTGTGGATCGGGGTGACCCTTGCTATTTTGAGTACTGTAGGGAAGGTGGAGGATTCAATGGATTTGTTAAAGAGTGTTGCAATGATTGGTGATAGCACTTGTGGACACTTTTTTGTATATAAAGGGTGGTAAGGTATTTAAATCTCCTGCTTGTTTTTTGCGTGTTGATAATAAGGGAGACTTCGTATGGGTTAGTCGGAGCTAGGAACAGTGTGTTCGGGTAGTTGCCAGTGAGGTAGTCATTTGGTGGGGTATCTGAGCTTGGGATTTTATTGGCAAGGTTTTGTCCTATAGTGGAGAAGAAGTCATTGAGTCTGTTTGCTGTTTCTGTTGGTGGGAGTTGGGGTTCATTGATTTTGCTAATTTTATTTCGCTATTTCGTGATATCTTTTTTGTTCCTAGAATTTCTGATAGGGTTTTCCAGGTCTTTTTTATATCACCTCGTAAGTTGGATAATCTGTTCTCATAATACAATTTTTTTGCCCTTCTTATCAGGCTGGTTAGGATTGACGAGTAACGTTTTGTTTGGTCTCTGGTTATGTGACCCATTCTGTACTGTTTTTCATATTGGTGTTTTGTATTTATGGATTTGAGAATGCTGGGTGTTAACCAGGGACTGTTCAGTCTCTTAGCTGTCATCTGTTTAGTTTTTTTAGGTCTTTTTTAGAAAATTATTAATACATTCGTCAATATCTGTATAGATTTCTAGCTCAGTGTGCCAGTCAATGTTTGCTACTGCTGTTGTGAAGTTATTAATGGCTGCCTCATTGTGAAGTCTGAAGGTGACTTTAGTAGTGTCTTGGGGTAATTTACCAAGAGTTGTTATGAGAAAAGTAGGGTAGTGGTCTGTGGTATTATATGTAATTATGCCTGATTTTAAAGGGGATATTGTGTTGGTCCAGATGTGGTCAAGTAGGGAAACACTAGTCTCTGTAACTCTTGTAGGTTTTGTTACTGTTGGTAGCAACATACAGTTACTCATTGTGTTTGTGAATTCAGTAACGTGTGGGTCCTGGTCTTGCAGGAGATTTATATTGAAGTCACCTGAGAGTAGTAAGTGATCTTTGTTCATGCGTGCATCAGTTATCATACTTCCTAGGTTTTGACTAAATTGGCTAATGTTTGACTGTGGAACTCTGTAAATGTTTATCAATGTGAGAGGTTTTTGTAGGTATTTGGATTTGAATTTGGCTATTATATATTCCCCATGTTCATCCCTTGTGCAAGTATTAGTGATACATTCTAGTTGGTCTGAGGAAGGAAGAATTCTGTTCCACTTCCCCATGGAGGTAAGGGGAAATAAACAAGAATAAGAACTAGTAAGAAAAATAGAAGAAAACCCAGAGGGGTGTGTATATATATGCTTGTACATGTGTTAGAAAAAATGCGATTTCTAATAAGCATAGAGATCTCCAGTGAATACTAGAAAGGACTGCCCTTCTAGCATCCAGCCTGTTACTGGGTTTTTGTAACAAGTAGTCAGTATCCTGGTCCAATTATCCATTAGAATTCAGTAAGATTCAGTAGTGCTTCAGGATTACAACTGGTAGGCTACTAACTAAAGAAATTAAAATTTAATAAATTTTTTAATAACAGAATTGTCTAGGCATACATTATCAAAGTAAATTATAGTAATCAATTGAATATAATGTAGGATACAAGTTCCTACACTTCTCTCGTGTACAGTAGTATTGTGCTGAAGGCACATATCACATCTTAATGGCTTTTAAGTACCCTCTGGTACATTGTTAACTTTTAATAACATAGTACAGATATATACAAGTAAGTTTGTGTGTATGTGTGTAAGTGCTCTAAGTAGTTCGCTATATCTCAAGACTCGACTAAACTTAACCAGTGACTGACTAAACATCCTCACATAAACTAACTTCTTGACCAGTCTGGCAATCAGAACAGCTTGCTTGAACAATAAAACGCCTGATAATCCGAACAGCAATATAACAAGCAACAGCTACACAGAGTCAGGAACAAGGAGATAATATAATGACACTAAGTAGGGACCATCTGCAGATCCTCCACAAAAGCCACAAAACTTCCATACTACTGAATCTAAGTTCAGCATTAAAAAATCCCTGACTGCGACAGTGCAGAGATACCAATACAAATTAGGTCAGAAGCTGCTACTCAGTACCTGAGTTTCTCAGAGTGCCCAAGCGACACACAACCTCAGTACAACGTCGAAAATCACTAAGTCTAGGCTATGTTCTGTGAACAGAGTTACACAGAACCAACAACAAGAGAGCGACAGAGAAGATCTTCCAAGAAGGGCCCACAAGGGAGATCTGGTGTGGCACGTCATGTTAGGAGAATGTCAAAACGACAAGAGACTAGCGCAGGCCAGCTAGACTACTCCAGGCGAGGTGTGATCACCCCCCCCTGATCACGTGACTCTCCGTGGACTGCTGCTGCCCAGCAACACAGAGAAGCCAGCAGGGAAACAAGCAGAACTGGTAGTTAGACAATGCTGTCTGCTACTTAACACTCTCAAACTGCGAGCACTGAATAATATAAATGTTACATCCTATCTAATAATATAACTAAGTCAAATAATAATATAAAGCAGTATATTTACGATTTAGCTATTATCGCAAATATAAGCAATATAAAATTATATGAACATGTAATATACATTTTGTACATTGTGACCCGTTCATGGGTCACAATAATCCCCCAGCATGACAAACAGTCGCACTAGGGGTTGCGTTAATGTCTTTCACATGATTACTCTTATAATAACTCAAATCACTTTAATAACAAAATTTAATATCAAAATTCAGAGTCACTCTTGTGCCAAGCACTTCTTATATTTCAGTGTCTATTTCACTATAAGTTATGCCCCTCGTACTAGGGCAGTACACAGCGTATCGTATCTCTGCATACTCATGGTTATGTACATCAGTGCGGAGACAGGATAGCGTAGACAAGCATGACACGTAGAGGCTCGATCATAGTAGAGGAGACTGTATATGAACAAGTCTTGTGCGATAGACAGGAGACGGCATTCCACTCTTAAGTAGTGGTAGTGGAATGCGAGGCAGTATGGACATCTGCATATGAGAAAACTTAAGGTGTGTAGTGAGGGTGGGGGTCTGAGCAGGACTGTTCTGCCACTCAGTAACATCGCCCACACAACACTACACACTCAACACTCAGCTTCTGTCTCCAACTGTCTCCTCCTTTCACACATATATCACCACTACTGTGAATATATAAATAGATTAATTAGACATGAGCATACATAGTTAACATGGGCTGGATAGAATACGCTACTTTACTGAATTTGACGTAGCAAGTAACAAAAGGTATTTGGGCATAAAATTACGTTAATTTAAATGTAATGATAATTAAGGACGTGACAGAGCGTCAGCAATTACATTACAATGACCACTGATATGTTGTATGCTTATAGAGTATGGCTGGATTCTGAGAGCCCACCTCATGATCCTAGCATTTTTACTCTTCATTGTTTATGTAAGTGAGTGGATTGTGGTCTGAAAAAACGTTAATTTTAAATGAGGAAGTGCCCAAATACACGTCAAAATGTTCCAAGGATACCACAAGAGCTAGAGCCTCTTTCTCAATAGCGGCATAATTTTTCTGGTGTCGTTTGAGCTTAGATGAATAGTAACATATAGGATAAAGAATGTCAGTGGATGTTGACTGTTGGAGCAGCACAGCACCCACTGTATAACCACTCACACCTATATGTAAAAAGAAAGGAAGATTGAAATTAGGACTCCTCAACAAAGGAGCAGAGGAGAGCAGACGCTTCAACCTTTTGAACGAGTCTGAAGAATCTCTAGTCCAGATGAACTGAACTTTGCTACTAGTAAGCTCAGTGGTGTGTGTGCTGCCTTGCCTGTCACTTGACACACGTGGCAACGTAGCACATGATCAGCTACTGTTTCCTTCATTTTTGGCCAAGTAAAATTTTTTGCCAGTTTACCAATGGCTTCTTGACACCCAAATGTCCGCCATTTGTGAGCAAAATCAATGGCTTGTTCATGAAATGTAACTGGTAACACTATGAGATGCTTGACTGTGGTGGAAACACTATCAGCTGACAACTTACATGTATTTTTCTCCATCAGTACACCATTACTATAATAGCAACAATTATCGAGATCTTTTGCTTCACTCTCAGTAACTGCTATATCTCTCAGTCTTTCCAGTGACTGATCAACAAACTGATCCTTGATTAAATCATCATGAGTTAGAATTTTAACCCTTAAACGGTCCAAATAGATCGATGTTCAAATCCGTAGTGCTCCAAAAGTAGATCTATGTTTTTTACATATTTTCAAATATAACAAAAAAAAATATAGATAAAAGTTTTTTTACACATTTTCAAATGTAAAAAAAAAAAGATGATGTAAATTTTTTTACATTCAATTGTTGAAAAAACGTATGTATACGTTTGGACCATTTAAGGGTTAACATCAGTTGTGTCCTGACTAGGTTGATGACAGGGGGGAATCAGTGTTAATGATCATGGGCGCAGAGTATCACTAAACAACATATTCAAGCCCAAATCATTGTCATCAACTAACTCAACAGAAGACAAGGATAGTTGTTGTATCTTTGACATAGCTCTAGTAATTGCGCTGAGAGGAAATAAAATAGGCTTCTCTCTACAAGCTTCAATGGCATAATTATTATCAGTGGTATTATCAATCACAATTGGTTCCTTACATATACCAGCATGAAGCATATCGTTCCCTATCAACAAGTCCACTGACCTGATGGGAAATACACCACTGGATGTACCCACTGAAATATAACCAGTATAATAGCTTGTTTTAATGTAAACTTTGTGCAGAGGTACTTTTATAACAGCCCCACCATAGTCTTCTAACAATACATCTATCTTGGTATAGGTATCATCAGTTATGGGCAGTACATCTTCTCTCAATAACATGAGATAACTGCCAGTGTCTCTGAAAGTAATTATCTCAGTTAGATGTGATTCGTCAAGTCCTACTTTGCCTCTTGATAAGTAAGGACTCATCGCTGAACAAATCTTATCGTCAGATACACTTTCTGACGCTAGTCATCTATTCTGAGTAATATTATCTAAAACAGTAGGATCAGAGGTATTACTAGGATTTTGGTGCCTTTGTTGCACAGAAGAGGATGCAACTTGTGTGGGGGCGCCAGCCGCACGACCGTTTTTTCATATCTCTTTCTAACTTATAGCAACACTCTCTAGCATGTCCTTTTCTGTTACAATAGGTACATTTAACTTTCTTCTTCTTGGTATCAGATTTCTGTCTAGCCACAGAGACAGATTCAGGATTGTGAGTTTTCCTGGTAAAGGTAACAGAAGTTACAGTAGCAGGTACCTCAGGCCGGCACTGATCAGCTGATTTAGGTTGCCAACTTCTAGGACAATTTTTAGTTACCTTGTTTCTCTGTGTTTTAGTACATACAAGTTTGTGAGAAATCTTGTAATTGTCTGCTAATGCTGCAGTTTCCAGAATATCTGAGGCCGTATGATCGATCAGATATTCTTGTATGTCAGCGGACATACAGTTGTAAAACTCTTTGTGAAGTAACAACTGAACTAGACTCTCATAGCTACTACTCTTAGTGGCTCTACACCATCTCTCAAATGCACCTTTTTTCTCATGAGCAAACTCTACACAAGTTTGATCTTGTTGTCGTTGTAACGTATGAAATGCACGTTGATAACTTACGGGTAATAAGTTGTATGTCTCTAGAATAGTTTGCTTGACAGCGTCATAACTAATGTACTTGGCAAATGGTAAAGCAGCAGTACAAGTTTGAGCTCTTCCCGTCAAAGCTGTGTGCAGCAAGGTAGCCCAGTGCTTACGTGGCCAGTTCATAGAACGTGCCTGGGTCTCTAACACATCAAAAGAGGTGTCTAAGTCACTTTCAAAAAACTTAGGAACCATTGAGGCAGCTTTTTGCACATTAAATGTGTCCTGTGTTGTACTAACAGGTTTATCAACTTTGTCAGATCTATCAGTCTGTTGTCTTCTGAGACGAACATTTTCTCTCTGGAAATCTTCTTCGTTCAATTTCCTCTGTGCCTCTATTTGTGCAGTCTGCAACATAATGAGGCATTCCATCCTCTCAAATTGTTCCTCAGAGATAGGACCAGTAGGTATCGGAGGAGTAAGGAATCTAACGAATGAGTCTGGACGGTCCTTAGGTCAGGCACCTTGTCCAGCCATCCTAGAGAGTCTAGATCTGGTCTAGGATAAGTAGATACAGGTGTAGCATATATGGTACTAGTATGAGGCTGAGTCATACTACCAACTACACTCTGTACTACTGTGTTAGCCAGGCGGGAAGGTGTGAGCGAGAACGAATTTACCCTAGGCGCAGACACCTCTGCCGTAGTTGCTCTCTCTTCTACGTCCTCAAATAGAGTCATACTTCCTAATAGAGACACTATGCTCTCTGTATCTGAATCATAATCAGACATCTCTGCATGAGCAGGAAACAGTATATCTCTAATTAACGCTCTGACAGTTTCTGCGGTGTAATTCCTGTTATACGTCACACCGAGATATTTGGCTACTTGCCAACATGTCTGAAGTTTTAAAGTACAGTGGACCCCTGCATACCGTTGGCATCACATAACGTTTAATCCGCATACCGCTCGCTTTTATCGCAAAAATTTTGCCTCACATACCGCTCGAAAACCCGCTCACCGCTGTTCGTCCGAGACGCGTCCAATGTGCGCCCTTAGCCAGCCTCACATGTGCCGCCGGTGGCATTGTTTACCAGCCAGCCTCCGCGGTAACATCCAAGCATACAATCGGAACATTTCGTATTATTACAGTGTTTTTGGTGATTTTATCTGCAAAATAAGTGACCATGGGCCCCAAGAAAGCTTCTAGTGCCAACCCTACAGCAATAAGGGTGAGAATTACTATAGAGATGAAGAAAAAGATCATTGATAAGTATGAAAGTGGAGTGCGTGTCTCCGAGCTGGCCAGGTTGTATAATAAACCCCAATCAACCATCGCTACTATTGGTGGTACAGCTGCTGCTGCTGCTGTACCACCGTCAGCTGCTGCTGCTGCTGCACTGTCAGCTGCTGCTGCTGCTGTAGCACCGTCAGCTGCTGCTGCTGCTGCTGTACCACTGTCAGCTGCTGCTGCTGCTGTAGTACCGTCTGCTGCTGCTGTAGCATCGTCTGCTGCTGCTGTAGCATCGTCTGCTGCTGCTGTAGCACTGTCAGCTGCTGCTGCTGTTGTACCACCGTCAGCTGCTGCTGCTGCTGCTGCTGCTGTAGTACCGTCTGCTGCTGCTGTAGCATCATCTGCTGCTGCTGTAGCATCGTCTGCTGCTGCTGTAGCACTGTCAGTTGCTGCTGCTGTTGTACCACTGTCAGCTGCTGCTGCTGCTGCTGTAGTACCATCTGCTGCTGCTGCTGCTGTAGCACCGTTGTTGGTGTGGCTTATTGAGAATACCAAGAAACAATTAACCCCAGAGGATTTGCCACCCAGGATAACCCAAAAAAGTCAGTGTCATCGAAGACTGTCTTAACTTATTTCCATTGGGGTCCTTAATCTTGTCTCCCAGGATGCAACCCACACCAGTCGACTAACACCCAGGTGAACAGGGAAAAATGCCTGGAACTAGTGCTCATATTGGTGAATTTAAAGCCAGCAAAGGTTGGTTTGAGAGATTTAAGAATCGTAGTGGCATACACAGTGTGATAAGGCCTGTTCTGGAAGAAAATGCCAAACAGGACCTACAGTACTCAGGAGGAAAAGGCACTCCCAGGACACAGTGTCTCATCAGTCATTGCTGCATCTTCAATAAAGGTAAGTGTCATTTATTCTTCATTTAGTAGAGTAGTACATGCACAATATATATTGTGCATGTACTACTCTACTATTGTGCATGTATCCTTCTCTTTGTGTGTAGGAAAATGTATATTTCATGTGGTAAAAAATTTTTTTTCATACTTTTGGGTGTCTTGCACGGATTAGTTTGATTTCCATTATTTCTTATGGGGAAAATTCATTCGCATACCGATCATTTCGCATAGCAATGAGCCCTCTTGCATGGATTAAAATCGCTATGCGGGGGTCCACTGTACTTAACTCCGACAAAGTCAGAGTATCAATTAACTGTTTCACTTTGACATACATCACGAAAATATATGCACTATGAGAGAGTGGTTATGGGAAACTATAATCCTAATAGGAATTTTAGTGTTGGTTGTCTTTGTTGAGAAATGGCATTACCAGTTAAGTTTAAAGAGTTTGTACTTAACTTAGAAAGACAACTCATCGCCTGCACAGCCGCCCCTGCAGACGAGGTCTTGAGAAGCTGTCGAAGTCATCTCTCAACGGGCTGTAAAGATTTATAATTTGTAAGATTATAAATTACCCCTAGGGGGTGTTATGTCAGCATATTTCATTCACTGATGGCTGACATATTACATACTTGTTTGGACTCAAAAGTCCGCACCTCACTGCCGACTATAGGTTGATTACAAACACCTTGCAACTCAAGAACTGCGCAGTCCCCCGTACTACAAGAAATTCGTAACCTACCTTGCTCTTGTAGCGTGAGCTATGGTGTTCTTCACACCTTCGACAGATATCGGTGACTTGATAGAAGCTGAAGTGTCCTTGGATGTCCACGTCTTCCATAGTCTAAGAATATGCACACTGGTACACTATGTTCCACAAGATTTGTCTTTATTGTTCACAATCTTATCACTAAAGAAGCTCATCACACTTCTCTTAAGTGTTTATTGTGTTTTATGAGATACTTTGTTCACACTAACGCACAGATCGTTCTTTGTTGGTTATTCTGGCGTCAGTGTCACTCTCAGTAGAGTCAAAAGTAATCTGAAGACGCCACAGCGCCCTATGCCGCCACTCCCCTAGCACAAAGAAAAAGCTGACCTAGTACTTTTGCTTCCTTGCCACTTCCTCGATGAAGCAAAGCAGAATGTTTGATTCTTGCTGTCTTAAGCATAGACAACAATGTCCACTATCTTTACCATGGTAATAAAGTGGGAGCAGGATTTTCCTTAATTGTCCTGCTAAAGTAAGAGATGAACTGTCTTTTATTAAGCTACACTTTGCAACACAGGACTGCAAGGAGCAGCGGTCACTTGACCACGTCGCATACTCGTACGGCATCTGTGATCAATTACTCACTGTAGCAGTAAACAAGACGCTTGCCCCTTCTGAGAGGGCTGGGCCCCTCAGGGCTGATAGGGGCTGAAGGGGGCTGATACCTCCTCCTGGAGAAAATTTCTCCACACTGGGGGGCGGCGGAGGTTCGCTGCAGGTGAACTATTCATCACTTAACATTAATTTGATTTTCTCACTCGCCACCACTGCTGCTTGTCTTTTCTGAACAGCTTTAGTCTGTGTGGTTTCTGGAGAATCACTAATTTTGTTTTCAACACTGTGTAATTCTAACGGTACTAGTTTATTTATTGTCCACTTATTCACTACACCTTTGCTTAAAACATCAACTGTCCTGATGATTCCATTTGCATCAGGATATATGGTCACAATTTTTCCAAGTGGCCATTGGGACCTCGGACCATCATTGTCGATAATCACTATGTCACCAGGTCTTAAGGACTTATGATTTTCAGGAACACCAGCTCCATAGAAGTGTTCTCTCAATGAGGTGAGATAGTCTTCTCGCCAAATTTTCTCCCAACGTTCAATCACTTTATTAAGGTGTTTGAATTTACGTCTGAGTTGCTCAGGTTAGAAATAAGTAGGATCCTCTATGATTTCTTTATCATTCATGGGAGGAACAGGTTCGAGCCTTCTGCCATGGAGTAAATGAGATGGACTTAACACTTCTAAATTGTCCAGATCATCGGTAACATAAGTTAGAGGTCTGTTGGCTCTATTTTCTATTTCAGTCACAACTGTACGGAAAAGCGCCCCATGCCATCACTCCCCTAGCACAAAGAAAAAGCTGACCTAGTACTTTTGCTTCCTTGCCACTTCCTCGATGAAGCAAAGCAGAATGTTTGATTCTTGCTGTCTTAAGCATAGACAACAATGTCCACTATCTTTACCATGGTAATAAAGTGGGAGCAGGATTTTCCTTAATTGTCCTGCTAAAGTAAGAGATGAACTGTCCTTTATTAAGCTACACTTTGCAACACAGGACTGCAAGGAGCATCGGTCACTTGACCACGTCGCATACTCGTACGGCATCTGTGATCAATTACTCACTGTAGCAGTAAACAAGAAGCTTGCCCCTTCTGAGAGGGCTGGGCCCCTCAGGGCTGAAAGGGGCTGAAGGGGGCTGATACCCCCTCCTGGAGAAAATTTCTCCACAGTCTTAGAGCTAGAGCTCATCAACAGTATTTCCATCTCCTTGGATCAAGAGACTCAGCCAAGTACATACATCCACCTAATATGTTGTACAAGACTAAACTCAAAGTCTTCAGATTAGGAAAGTACTCAAAGTGTTTGACCATAGAGTTACTGCTGTGTCAAACGACAATTTCTCCAACACCTTGGATCAAGAGCCTCCTGAACAGGCCCCCATTTGTTACAAAAAATGCGATTTCTAATAAGCATAGAGATCTCCAGTGAATACTAGAATGGACTGCCCTTCTAGCATCCAGCCTGTTACTGGGTTTTTGTAACAAGTAGTCAGTATCCTGGTCCAATTATCCATTAGAATTCAGTAAGATTCAGTAGTGCTTCAGGATTACAACTGGTAGGCTACTAACTAAAGAAATTAAAATTTAATAAATTTATTAACCCTTTCAGGGTCCGTCCCGTAGATCTACGGCTTTACGTTCAGGGTCCAAACCGTAGATCTACGTCATGAGCTCAGCTCACTCTGATAAACTGTGAGTGGTACATTTGGGCCTAGATATGAGAGAATACATCTATGTGGTATGTGTGCACCACATAAAACAGATCCTGCAGCACACTGTGTATAATGAGAGAAAAAAAATGAAATCATGATTTTTCGATTAAAACAGCAACTTTGCAGTGTTTTTTCGTATGTTTTGTATAGTTGTATTTGTGATTTCTTGGTCTCATTTGATAGAATGGAAGACATATTACAGAAATAGAGATGATTTTGATTGGTTTTAGCACTGGAAATGGCTTGAAACTGAGCTCAAAGTAGCAGAAATGTTAAATTTTTGCCGATATTCAAGAGTAAACAAACGACCTCACACGTCTAATACACGCCAGCTGGTGGGTCTAATATACATTCACAAATATGGTGATGATATTTATACAATTATTACAGTATTGCATAACAGTAAATCTTCTATTTTTTGGTGTGAATAAAAATTCATTATGTGAATAAAAAATCAAAATGGAATTTATTTGTAAAGCCTCAAAACATAACTAATGAACAGAGGAAATGTTAGTTTAGTGCCAGGAATGCCTACATTGTTCATTCTGGACCCTATTTTGAAATTGGAATATTTTGAACTTTGTGTTAAATTGGCCAAATTAACAATTTCCGATCACTTTATTTTGTAGTTGAAACAGTTGACTTGACGATTTCTTGTGCTCAATTGATAGAATAGAAGAAATACTAGTGAAATAGCTAAGAATTTGGTTGATTGGAATAATGTAATTGGCCTAAAATGGGAGTCAAAGTCGGCAAAATCGCCGATTCGTAAATATCGCTGACACATCAAAATTCGCGAGAGCATAATTTCGTCAATTTTCCACCAAATTTCGTACTTTTTGTTTTATTACCTTCACAAAAAGATTCTCTACGATTTCATAAGAAAAAATAACAAATTTTTTTTTTGAAAATTCTTGGACACTGGTGCGTGACTCCAGATTTGGGCCTTGGACCCTGAAAGGGTTAATAACAAAATTGTCTAGGCATATATTATCAAAGTAAATTATAGTAATCAATTGAATATAATATAGGATTCAAGTTCCTACACTTCTCTCGTGTACAGTAGTATTGTGCTGAAGGCACATATCACATCTTAATGGCTTTTAAGTACCAGCTAGTACATCGTTAACATTTAATAACATAGTACAGATATATACAAGTAAGTTTGTGTGTATGTGTGTAAGTGCTCTAAGTAGTTCGCTATATCTCAAGACTCGACTAGACTTAACCAGTGACTGACTAAAAGTCCTCACATAAACTAACTTCTTGACCAACCTGGCAATCAGAACAGCTTGCTTGAACAATAAAACGACTGATAAGCCGAACAGCAATATAACAAACAACAGCGATTCAGAATCACGAACAAGGAGATAATATAACGACACTAAGTAGGGACCATCTGCAGATCCTCCACAAAAGTCACAAAACTCCCATTCTACTGAATCTAAGTTCAGCATTAGAAAATCCCTGACTGTGACAGTGCACAGATACCAATACAAATTACGTCAGAAGCTACAGCTCAGGACCTGAGTTTCTCAGAGTGTCCAAGCGACACACAACCTCAGTACAACGTCGAAAATCACTAAGTCTAGGCTATGTTCTATGAACAGAGTTCCACAGAACCAACAACAAGAGAGCGACAGAGACGATCTTCCAAGAAGGGCCCACAAGGGAGAGCTGGTGTGGCACGTCTTGTTAGGAGAACGTCAAAATGACAAGAGACTAGTGCAGGCCAGCTAGACTACTCCAGGCGAGGTGTGATCACCCCCCCTCATCACGTGACTCTCCGTGGACTGCTGCTGCCCAGCAACACAGAGAAGCCGGCAGGGAAACAAGCGGAACTGGTAGTTAGACAATGCTGTCTGCTACTTAACACTCTCGAACTACGTGCACTGAATAATATATATAAATGTTACATCCTACCTAATCATATAACTAAGTCAAATAATAATATAAAGCAATATATTTACGATTTAGCTATTATCGCAAATATAAGCAATATAAAATTATATGAACAGGTAATATACATTATATACATTGTGACCCGTTCAGGGGTCACAGTAACATGTATGTGTAGTGTGACTTAAGTGTAAGTAGAAGTAGCAAAACGTACCTGAAACCTTGCATGTTTATGAGAGAGAAAAATGGACACCATCATGTAAAACAATTACAGGTTTCTGTTTTACACTCACTTGGCTGGACGGTAGTACCTCCCTGGGCAGTTGCTGTCTATCAACCTACTACCTAGGTTACCTGCTTTTATGTACAAAAAGCTTCTCAAGTATTGTCACCAATTATTGCAACTCTCTTCAGCAAATCTATTGAATCATCTACCTTCCCAACAATCCTCAAAATAGCGAGGGCCACTCCGATCCACAAAGGAGGTGACCAAGCTGACTTGAATAACTATAGACCAATATCTAACTTACCATTGCTCTCTAAATTCTTTGAAAAATTAATTCATAGACGAATCTATTCCTACCTCGTCTCACACAACATATTAAACCCTTGTCAGTTTGGATTCAGGAATAATAAAAGCACAAATGATGCTGTCGTGCACATGCTAGAACTAATATATACTGCACTTGAAAAGAAAGAAGTCCCGCTGGGCATTTTCATTGATTTACGTAAAGCTTTTGATACAGTCGACCATGAACTGCTGTACTCCAAATTAATGCACTATGGTATCAGAGGCCACTCCCTCAGCTACCTAAAATCATACCTTAGTAACAGAACTCAATATGTGTATGCAAATGATGCAAACTCTTCCACCCAACCAATCACAGTAGGAGTCCCACAAGGAAGTGTCCTTGGACCACTCCTCCTTCTCATCTACATCAATGATCTACCAAATGCATCACAGCTACTCAAACCCATATTATTTGCAGATGACACTACATGTCTTTTCCCACCCAAACACAGTCATACTAGCAAACACAGTCAATGCCAAATTGCAGAAAATATCTGCCTGGATGATGACTAACAAACTTACCCTGAATACTGATAAAGCCTATTTCATTCAGTTTGGAAATAAAGCTGCAAATGATCCAATTAACATAATGCTAAATGGATCATCAGTCACAAGACTCACAGAGGGAAAATTCCTAGGTATCCACCTGGACAGTAGCCTTAAGTTTCGGACACACATACAACAAATCACCAAGAAAATCTCCAAGACTGTAGGCATACTTTCAAATATAAGGTACTACGTTCCACAATCAACTCTCCTGGCACTGTACAATTCACTCATATACCCTTATCTTACATATGGAATTTGTGCATGGGGATCAACAACATCCAATCACCTAAAACCCCTTATAACCCAGCAAAAGGCAGCAGTAAGATTGATAACAAATTCCCACTCCCGCCAGCATACTCCACCAATCTTCAAAAGTCTGAATCTGCTCACCATTATGAATATCCATACTTATTCATGTGCCTACTACATACACAGAACAATACACGCAAATATATACCCTACACTCAAACTTTTCCTCACCAACCTAAACAGGACACATGACCACAACACAAGACAGATCTCTTTTTGATGTACCTCGTGCCCATATCACACTGTGTAAAAAGTCTATGCACATAAAGGTCCCCAAAATATGGAATTCATTACCAGAATATATTAAACTAACCTGGTCTGAAAATCAATTTAAGACTCTTCTCAAACGCCACTTAGTCACCCTAGACTAAACGCTCATACTCAGTACACACATACTCACTTATGTGCTCCCACATCATAATTTCAACAGTCACTTTGAACCTTTTATCCATTGTTGACAGGAATATAATTGAATCATTGTTTTCACAAAAAGTATTTTTAAATAGATGAATTTATCTTTTGTCTTATTCAAATTTTGATTCACTTATAATTAATAATCTACTATTCAACTATGAAATAATTACTATCCTACTGTGCAACTATGATATAATCGTTAGTGTTAAGTAGTCTGTAAGTAAATTATTTTAAGTTGGCCCATAATGTTTAGGCATAATAGAGGTTCTCTTCGCATTGTAACCCACTATTGTAAATACACAATCTCAATGTACTGTTAGTAAAGACACTAAATAAATAAATACTAGATGTAGTCTTCTTACTACTAGATGTAGTCTTCTTACTACTAGATGTAGTCTTCTTACTACTAGATGTAGTCTTCTTACTACTAGATGTAGTCTTCTTACTACTAGATGTAGTCTTCTTACTACTAGATGTAGTCTTCTTACTACTAGATGTAGTCTTCTTACTACTAGATGTAGTCTTCTTACTACTAGATGTAGTTTTCTTACTACTAGATAGTCTTCTTACTACTAGATGTAGTCTTCTTACTACTAGATGTAGCCTTCTTACTACTAGATGTAGTCTTCTTACTACTAGATGTAGTCTTCTTATTACTAGATAGTCTTCTTATTACTAGATGTAGTCTTCTTACTGCTAGATGTAGTCTTCTTACTACTAGATGTAGTCTTCTTACTACTAGATATAGTCTTCTTACTACTAGATAGTCTTCTTACTACTAGATGTAGTCTTCTTACTACAAGATGTAGTCTTCTTACTACTAGATGTAGTCTTCTTACTACTAGATGTAGTCTTCTTACTCTAGATGTAGTCTTCTTACTACTAGATAGTCTTCTTACTGCTAGATGTAGTCTTCTTACTGCTAGATGTAGTCTTCTTACTACTAGATGTAGTCTTCTTACTACTAGATATAGTCTTCTTACTACTAGATAGTCTTCTTACTACTAGATGTAGTCTTCTTACTACTAGATGTATTCTTCTTACTACTAGATGTAGTCTTCTTACTACTAGATGTATTCTTCTTACTACTAGATGTAGTCTTCTTACTACTGGATATCGTCTTCTTACTACTAGATATAGTCTTCTTACTACTAGATGTAGTCTTCTTACTACTAGATGTAGTCTTCTTACTACTAGATGTAGTCTTCTTAGTACTAGATAGTCTTCTTACTACTAGATATAGACTTCTTACTACTAGATATAGTCTTCTTACTACTAGATGTAGTCTTCTTACTACTAGATGTAGTCTTCTTACTACTAGATGTAGTCTTCTTACTACTAGATAGTCTTCTTACTACTAGATGTAGTCTTCTTGCTACTAGATAGTCTTCTTACTACTAGGTATAGTCTTCTTACTACTAGATATAGTCTTCTTACTACTAGATGTAGTCTTCTTACTACTAGATGTAGTCGTCTTACTACTAGATGTAGTCTTCTTACTACTAGTCTTCTTACTACTAGTTGTAGTCTTCTTATTTCTAGATGTAGTCTTCTTGCTACTAGATGTAGTCTTTTTACTACTAGATAGTCTTCTTACTACTAGATGTAGTCTTCTTACTACTAGATGTAGTCTTCTTTCTACTAGATGTAGTCTTCTTACTACTAGATGTATTCTTACTACTAGATGTATTCTTACTACTAGATGTAGTCTTCTTACTACTAGATAGTCTTCTTACTACTAGATGTAGTCTTCTTACTACTAGATGTAGTCTCCTTGCTATTAGATGTAGTCTTCTTACTACTAGATAGTCTTCTTGCTACTAGATGTACTCTTCTTACTACTAGATGTAGTCTTCTTGCTACTAGATGTAGTGATCTTACTACTAGATAGTCTTCTTACTACTAGATGTAGTCTTTTTACTACTAGATGTAGTCATCTTACTACTAGATGTAGTCTTCTTACTACTAGATGTAGTCTTCTTACTACTAGATGTAGTCTTCTTACTACTAAATGTAGCCTTCTTACTACTAGATGTAGTCTTCTTACTACTAGATGTAGTCATCTTACTACTAGATAGTCTTCTTACTACTAGATGTAGTCATCTTACTACTAGATGTATTCTTCTTACTACTAAATGTAGTCATCTTACTGCTAGATGTAGTCGTCTTACTACTAGATGTAGTCTTCTTACTACTAGATGTAGTCTTCTTACTACTAGATGTAGTCTTCTTACTACTAGATGTAGTCTTCTTACTACTACATGTAGTCTTACTACTAGATGTAGTCATCTTACTACTAGATGTAGTCTTCTTACTACTAGATGTAGTCTTCTTACTACTAGATGTAGTCTTCTTACTACTAGATGTAGTCTTCTTACTACTAGATGTAGTCATCTTACTGCTAGATGTAATCTTCTTACTACTATATGTAGTCTTCTTACTACTAGATGTAGTCTTCTTACTAGTAGATGTAGTCTTCTTACTACTAGATGTAATCTTCTTACTACTAGATGTAGTCATCTTACTAATAGATGTAGTCTTCTTACTACTAGATGTAGTCTTCTTACTACTAGATGTAGTCTTCTTACTACTAGATGTAGTCTTCTTACTACTAGATGTAGTCTTCTTACTACTAGATGTAGTCTTCTTACTACTAGATGTAGTCATCTTACTACTAGATGTAGTCTTCTTACTTCTAGATATAGTCTTCTTACTACTAGATGTAGTCATCTTACTATTAGATGTAGTCTTCTTACTACTAGATGTAGTCTTCTTACTACTAAATGTAGTCTTCTTTCTACTAGATGTACTCTTCTTACTACTAGATGTAGTCATCTTACTACTAGATGTAGTCATCTTACTACTAGATGTAGTCATCTTACTACTAGATGTAGTCATCTTACTACTAGATAGTCTTCTTACTACTAGATGTAGTCTTCTTCCTACTAGATGTAGTCTTCTTACTACTAGATGTAGTCTTCTTACTACTGGATGTAGTCTTCTTACTAGTAGATGTAGTCTTCTTACTACTAGATGTAGTCTTCTTACTACTAGATGTAGTCTTCTTACTACTAGATGTAGTCTTCTTACTACTAGATGTAGTCTTCTTGCTACTAGATGTAGTCATCTTACTAATAGATGTAGTCTTCTTACTACTAGATGTAGTCTTCTTACTACTAGATGTAGTCTTCTTACTACTAGATGTAGTCTTCTTACTACTAGATGTAGTCTTCTTACTACTAGATGTAGTCTTCTTACTACTAGATGTAGTCATCTTACTACTAGATGTAGTCTTCTTCTAGATATAGTCTTCTTACTACTAGATGTAGTCATCTTACTACTAGATGTAGTCTTCTTACTACTAGATGTAGTCTTCTTACCACAAATGTAGTCTTCTTACTACTAGATGTAGTCTTCATACTACTAAATGTAGTCTTCTTTCTACTAGATGTACTCTTCTTACTACTAGATGTAGTCATCTTACTACTAGATGTAGTCATCTTACTACTAGATGTAGTCATCTTACTACTAGATGTAGTCATCTTACTACTAGATAGTCTTCTTACTACTAGATGTAGTCTTCTTGCTACTAGATGTAGTCTTCTTACTACTAGATGTAGTCATCTTACTACTACATGTAGTCATCTTACTACTAGATGTAGTCTTCTTACTACTAGATGTAGTCATCTTACTACTAGATAGTCTTCTTACTACTAGATGTAGTCTTCTTGCTGCTGGATGTAGTCTTCTTACTACTAGATAGTCTTCTTACTACTTGATGTAGTCTTCTTGCTACTAGATGTAGTCTTCTTACTACTAGATGTAGTCTTCTTACTACTAGATGTAGTCTTCTTACTACTAGATGTAGTCTTCTTACTACTGGATGTAGTCTTCTTACTAGTAGATGTAGTCTTCATACTACTAGATGTAGTCTTCATACTACTAGATGTAGTCTTCTTACTACTAGATGTAGTCTTCTTACTACTAGATGTAGTCTTCTTACTACTAGATGTAGTCTTCTTACTACTAGATAGTCTTCTTACTACTAGATGCAGTCTTCTTACTACTAGATGCAGTCTTCTTACTATTAAATAGTCTTCTTACTACTAGATGTAGTCTTCTTACTACTAGATGTAGTTTTCTTACTACTAGATGTAGTCTTCTTACTACTAGATGTAGTCTTCTTACTACTAGATGTAGTCTTCGTACTACTAGATGTAGTCTTCTTACTAGTAGATGTAGTCTTCTTACTACTAGATGTAGTCTTCTTACTACTAGATGTAGTCTTCGTACTACTAGATGTAGTCTTCGTACTTCTAGATGTAGTCTTCTTACTACTAGATGTAGTCTTCTTACTACTAGATGTAGTCTTCTTACTTCTAGATAGTCTTCTTACTACTAGATGTAGTCTTCTTACTACTAGATGTAGTCTTCTTACTACTAGATGTAGTCTTCTTACTACTAGATGAAGTCTTCTTACTACTAGATGTAGTCTTCTTACTACTAGATGTAGTCTTCTTACTTCTAGATAGTCTTCTTACTACTAGATGTAGTCTTCTTACTACTGTATGTAGTCTTCTTACTACTTGATGTAGTCTTCTTACTTCTAAATGTAGTCTTCTTACTACTAGATAGTCTTCTTAGTACTAGATGTAGTCTTCTTACTACTAGATGTAGTCTTCTTACTACTAGATGTAGTCTTCTTACTACTAGATAGTCTTCTTACTACTAGATGTAGTCTTCTTACTACTAGATGTAGTCTTCTTACTACTAGATGTAGTCTTCTTACTACCAGATGTAGTCTTCTTACTACTAGATAGTCTTCTTACTACTAGATGTAGTCTTCTTACTACTAGATGTAGTCTTCTTACTATTAAATGTAGTCTTCTTACTTCTAGATGTAGTCATCTTACTACTAGATGTAGTCTTCTTACTACTAGATGTACTCTTCTTACTACTAGATGTAGTCTAATTACTACTAGATGTAGTCTTCTTACTACTAGGTGTAGTGTTCTTGCTATTAGATGTAGTCTTCTTACTACTAGATGTAGTCTTCTTACTACTAGAAGTAGTCTTCTTACTACTAGATGTAGTCTTCTTACTGCTAGATGTAGTCTTCTTACTACTAGATGTAGTCTTCTTACTACTAGATGTAGTGTTCTTACTACTAGATAGTCTTATTACTACTAGATGTAGTCTTCTTACTACTAGATGTAGTCTTCTTACTACTAGATGTAGTCTTCTTACTACTAGATGTAGTCTTCTTACTACTAGATGTAGTCTTCTTACTACTAGATGTAGTCTTCTTACTACTAGATGTAGTCTTCTTACTACTAGATGTAGTCTTCTTACTACTAGATGTAGTCTTCTTACTACTAAATGTAGTCTTCTTACTACTAGATGTAGTCTTCTTACTGCTAGATGTAGTCTTCTTACTACTAGATTTAGTCTTCTTACTGCTAGATGTAGTCCTCTTACTACTAGATGTAGTCTTCTTACTACTAGATGTAGTCTTCTTACTGCTAGATGTAGTCATCTTACTACTAGATGTAGTCTTCTTACTACTAGATGTAGTCTTCTTACTACTAGATGTAGTCTTCTTACTACTAGATGTAGTCTTCTTACTACTAGATGTAGTCTTCTTACTACTAGATAGTCTTCTTACTACTAGATGTAGTCTTCTTACTACTAGATGTAGTCTTCTTACTATTAAATGTAGTCTTCTTACTTCTAGATGTAGTCATCTTACTACTAGATGTAGTCTTCTTACTACTAGATGTACTCTTCTTACTACTAGATGTAGTCTAATTACTACTAGATGTAGTCTTCTTACTACTAGATGTAGTGTTCTTGCTATTAGATGTAGTCTTCTTACTACTAGATGTAGTCTTCTTACTACTAGAAGTAGTCTTCTTACTACTAGATGTAGTCTTCTTACTGCTAGATGTAGTCTTCTTACTACTAGATGTAGTCTTCTTACTACTAGATGTAGTGTTCTTACTACTAGATAGTCTTATTACTACTAGATGTAGTCTTCTTACTACTAGATGTAGTCTTCTTACTACTAGATGTAGTCTTCTTAATACTAGATGTAGTCTTCATACTACTAGATGTAGTCTTCTTACTACTAGATGTAGTCTTCTTACTACTAGATGTAGTCTTCTTACTACTAGATGTAGTCTTCTTACTACTAGATGTAGTCTTCTTACTACTAAATGTAGTCTTCTTACTACTAGATGTAGTCTTCTTACTGCTAGATGTAGTCTTCTTACTACTAGATTTAGTCTTCTTACTGCTAGATGTAGTCCTCTTACTACTAGATGTAGTCTTCTTACTACTAGATGTAGTCTTCTTACTGCTAGATGTAGTCATCTTACTACTAGATGTAGTCTTCTTACTACTAGATGTAGTCTTCTTACTACTAGATGTAGTCTTCTTAATACTAGATAGTCTTTGTACTACTAGATGTATTCTTCTTACTACTAGATGTAGTCCTGTTACTAACAGATGTAGTCTTCTTACTGCTAGATGTAGTCTTCTTACTACTAGATATAGTCTTCTTACTACTAGATGTAGTCATCTTACTACTAGATGTAGTCTTCTTACTATTAGATAGTCTTCTTACTACTAGATGTAGTCTTCTTACTACTAGATGTATTCTTCTTACTACTAGATGTAGTCTTCTTACTTCTAGATGTAGTCTTCTTACTACTAGATGTAGCCTTCTTACTACTAGATGTAGTCTTCTTACTACTAGATGTAGTCTTCTTACTACTAAATAGTCTTCTTACTGCTAGATGTAATCTTCTTACTGCTAGATGTATTCTTCTTACTACTAGATGTAGTCTTCTTACTACTAGATAGTCTTCTTACTACTAAATAGTCTTCTTACTACTAGATGTAATCTTCTTACTACAAGATGTAGTCTTCTTTCTCCTAGATGTAGTCTTCTTACTACTAGATGTAGTCTTCTTACTACTAGATGTATTCTTCTTACTACTAAATGTAGTCATCTTACTGCTAGATGTAGTCGTCTTACTACTAGATGTAGTCTTCTTACTACTAGATGTAGTCTTCTTACTACTAGATGTAGTCTTCTTACTACTACATGTAGTCTTCTTACTACTAGATGTAGTCATCTTACTACTAGATGTAGTCTTCTTACTACTAGATGTAGTCTTCTTACTACTAGATGTAGTCTTCTTACTACTAGATGTAGTCTTCTTACTACTAGATGTAGTCATCTTACTGCTAGATGTAATCTTCTTACTACTATATGTAGTCTTCTTACTACTAGATGTAGTCTTCTTACTACTAGATGTAGTCTTCTTACTACTAGATGTATTCTTCTTACTACTAGATGTAGTCTTCTTACTACTAGATGTAGTCATCTTACTAATAGATGTAGTCTTCTTACTACTAGATGTAGTCTTCTTACTACTAGATGTAGTCTTCTTACTACTAGATGTAGTCTTCTTACTACTAGATGTAGTCTTCTTACTACTAGATGTAGTCTTCTTACTACTAGATGTAGTCATCTTACTACTAGATGTAGTCTTCTTACTTCTGGATATAGTCTTCTTACTACTAGATGTAGTCATCTTACTACTAGATGTAGTCTTCTTACTACTAGATGTAGTCTTCTTACCACAAATGTAGTCTTCTTACTACTAGATGTAGTCTTCTTACTACTAAATGTAGTCTTCTTTCTACTAGATGTACTCTTCTTACTACTAGATGTAGTCATCTTACTACTAGATGTAGTCATCTTACTACTAGATGTAGTCATCTTACTACTAGATGTAGTCGTCTTACTACTAGATAGTCTTCTTACTACTAGATGTAGTCTTCTTGCTACTAGATGTAGTCTTCTTACTACTAGATGTAGTCATCTTACTACTACATGTGGTCTTCTTGCTACTAAATGTAGTCTTCTTACTACTAAATGTAGTCATCTTACTACTAGATGTAGTCTTCTTACTACTAGATGTAGTCATCTTACTACTAGATAGTCTTCTTACTACTAGATGTAGTCTTCTTGCTGCTGGATGTAGTCTTCTTACTACTAGATAGTCTTCTTACTACTTGATGTAGTCTTCTTGCTACTAGATGTAGTCTTCTTACTACTAGATGTAGTCTTCTTACTACTAGATGTAGTCTTCTTACTACTAGATGTAGTCTTCTTACTACTGGATGTAGTCTTCTTACTAGTAGATGTAGTCTTCATACTACTAGATGTAGTCTTCATACTACTAGATGTAGTCTTCTTACTACTAGATGTAGTCTTCTTACTACTAGATGTAGTCTTCTTACTACTAGATAGTCTTCTTACTACTAGATGCAGTCTTCTTACTACTAGATGCAGTCTTCTTACTATATTAAATAGTCTTCTTACTACTAGATGTAGTCTTCTTACTACTAGATGTAGTTTTCTTACTACTAGATGTAGTCTTCTTACTACTAGATGTAGTCTTCTTACTACTAGATGTAGTCTTCGTACTACTAGGTGTAGTCTTCTTACTACTAGATGTAGTCTTCTTACTACTAGATGTAGTCTTCTTACTACTAGATGTAGTCTTCGTACTACTAGATGTAGTCTTCGTACTTCTAGATGTAGTCTTCTTACTACTAGATGTAGTCTTCTTACTACTAGATGTAGTCTTCTTACTTCTAGATAGTCTTCTTACTACTAGATGTAGTCTTCTTACTACTAGATGTAGTCTTCTTACTACTAGATGTAGTCTTCTTACTACTAGATGAAGTCTTCTTACTACTAGATGTAGTCTTCTTACTACTAGATGTAGTCTTCTTACTTCTAGATAGTCTTCTTACTACTAGATGTAGTCTTCTTACTACTGTATGTAGTCTTCTTACTACTTGATGTAGTCTTCTTACTACTAAATGTAGTCTTCTTACTACTAGATAGTCTTCTTAGTACTAGATGTAGTCTTCTTACTACTAGATGTAGTCTTCTTACTACTAGATGTAGTCTTCTTACTACTAGATAGTCTTCTTACTACTAGATGTAGTCTTCTTACTACTAGATGTAGTCTTCTTACTACTAGATGTAGTCTTCTTACTACTAGATGTAGTCTTCTTACTACTAGATAGTCTTCTTACTACTAGATGTAGTCTTCTTACTACTTAGATGTAGTCTTCTTACTATTAAATGTAGTCTTCTTACTTCTAGATGTAGTCATCTTACTACTAGATGTAGTCTTCTTACTACTAGATGTACTCTTCTTACTACTAGATGTAGTCTAATTACTACTAGATGTAGTCTTCTTACTACTAGATGTAGTGTTCTTGCTATTAGATGTAGTCTTCTTACTACTAGATGTAGTCTTCTTACTACTAGAAGTAGTCTTCTTACTACTAGATGTAGTCTTCTTACTGCTAGATGTAGTCTTCTTACTACTAGATGTAGTCTTCTTTCTACTAGATGTAGTGTTCTTACTACTAGATAGTCTTATTACTACTAGATGTAGTCTTCTTACTACTAGATGTAGTCTTCTTACTACTAGATGTAGTCTTCTTACTACTAGATGTAGTCTTCTTACTACTAGATGTAGTCTTCTTACTACTAGATGTAGTCTTCTTACTACTAGATGTAGTCTTCTTACTACTAAATGTAGTCTTCTTACTACTAGATGTAGTCTTCTTACTGCTAGATGTAGTCTTCTTACTACTAGATTTAGTCTTCTTACTGCTAGATGTAGTCCTCTTACTACTTAGATGTAGTCTTCTTACTACTAGATGTAGTCTTCTTACTGCTAGATGTAGTCATCTTACTACTAGATGTAGTCTTCTTACTACTAGATGTAGTCTTCTTACTACTAGATGTAGTCTTCTTAATACTAGATAGTTTTTGTACTACTAGATGTATTCTTCTTACTACTAGATGTAGTCCTGTTACTAATAGATGTAGTCTTCTTACTGCTAGATGTAGTCTTCTTACTACTAGATATAGTCTTCTTACTACTAGATGTAGTCATCTTACTACTAGATGTAGTCTTCTTACTACTAGATAGTCTTCTTACTACTAGATGTAGTCTTCTTACTACTAGATGTATTCTTCTTACTACTAGATGTAGTCTTCTTACTTCTAGATGTATTCTTCTTACTACTAGATGTAGCCTTCTTACTACTAGATGTAGTCTTCTTACTACTAGATGTAGTCTTCTTACTACTAAATAGTCTTCTTACTGCTAGATGTAATCTTCTTACTGCTAGATGTATTCTTCTTACTACTAGATGTAGTCTTCTTACTACTAGATGTAGTCTTCTTACTACTAGATATAGTCTTCTTACTACTAGATGTAGTCATCTTACTACTAGATGTAGTCTTCTTACTACTAGATAGTCTTCTTACTACTAAATAGTCTTCTTACTACTAGATGTAATCTTCTTACTACAAGATGTAGTCTTCTTTCTCCTAGATGTAGTCTTCTTACTACTAGATGTAGTCTTCTTACTACTAGATGTAGTCTTCTTACTACTAGATGTAGTCTTCTTACTACTAAATGTAGTCTTCTTACTTCTAGATGTAGTCTTCTTACTGCTAGATGTAGTCTTCTTACTACTAGATGTAGTCTTCTTACTACTAGATAGTCTTCTTACTTCTAGATGTAGTCTTCTTACTACTAGATGTAGTCTCCTTACTACTAGATGTAGTCTTCTTACTACTAGATAGTCTTCTTACTACTAGATATAGTCTTCTTACTGCTAGATGTAGTCTTCTTACTGCTAAATGTAGTCTTCTTGCTACTAGATGTAGTCTTCTTACTACTAGATGTGGTCTTCTTACTGCTAGATGTTGTCATCTTACTACTAGTCTTCTTACTACTAGATGTAGTCTTCTTACTACTAGATGTAGTCTTCTTACTACTAGATGTAGTCTTCTTACTACTAGATGTAGTCTTCTTACTACTAGATGTAGTCTTCTTACTACTAGATGTAGTCTTCTTTCTGCTAGATGTAGTCATCTTACTACTAGATAGTCTTCTTACTACTAGATGTAGTCTTCTTACTACTAGATGCATTCTTCTTACTACTAGATATAGTTTTCTTACTACTAGATGTAGTCTTCTTACTACTACATGTAGTCATCTTACTTCTAGATGTAGTCTTCTTACTACTAGATGTAGTCTTCTTACTACTAGATATAGTCTTCTTACTACTAGATGTAGTCATCTTACTACTAGATGTAGTCTTCTTACTACTAGATAGTCTTCTTACTACTAAATAGTCTTCTTACTACTAGATGTAATCTTCTTACTACTAGATGTAGTCTTCTTTCTCCTAGATGTAGTCTTCTTACTACTAGATGTAGTCTTCTTACTACTAGATGTAGTCTTCTTACTACTAGATGTAGTCTTCTTACTACTAAATGTAGTCTTCTTACTTCTAGATGTAGTCTTCTTACTGCTAGATGTAGTCTTCTTACTACTAGATGTAGTCTTCTTACTTCTAGATGTAGTCTTCTTACTACTAGATGTAGTCTCCTTACTACTAGATGTAGTCTTCTTACTACTAGATAGTCTTCTTACTACTAGATATAGTCTTCTTACTGCTAGATGTAGTCTTCTTACTGCTAAATGTAGTCTTCTTGCTACTAGATGTAGTCTTCTTACTACTAGATGTGGTCTTCTTACTGCTAGATGTTGTCATCTTACTACTAGTCTTCTTACTACTAGATGTAGTCTTCTTACTACTAGATGTAGTCTTCTTACTACTAGATGTAGTCTTCTTACTACTAGATGTAGTCTTCTTACTACTAGATGTAGTCTTCTTACTACTAGATGTAGTCTTCTTTCTGCTAGATGTAGTCATCTTACTACTAGATAGTCTTCTTACTACTAGATGTAGTCTTCTTACTACTAGATGCATTCTTCTTACTACTAGATATAGTTTTCTTACTACTAGATGTAGTCTTCTTACTACTACATGTAGTCATCTTACTTCTAGATGTAGTCTTCTTACTACTAGATGTAGTCTTCTTACTACTAGATGTAGTCTTCTTTCTGCTAGAAATAGTCTTCTTACTGCTAGATAGTCTTCTTACTACTAGATGTAGTCTTCTTACTGCTAGATAGTCTTCTTACTACTTGATGTAGTCTTCTTACTACTAGATGTAGTCTTCTTACTACTAGATGTAGTCTTCTTACTGCTAGATAGTCTTCTTACTACTAGATGTAGTCTTCTTACTGCTAGATAGTCTTCTTACTACTAGATGTAGTCTTCTCTCTGCTAGTCTTCTTACTACTAGATGTAGTCTTCTTACTACTAGATGTAGTCTTCTTACTACTAGATGTAGTCTTCTTACTACTAGATGTAGTCTTCTTACTGCTAGATAGTGTTCTTACTACTAGATGTAGTCTTCTTCCTACTAGATGTAGTCTTCTTACTAGTAGATGTAGTCTTCTTACTGCTAGATAGTCTTCTTACTACTAGATGTAGTCTTCTTACTACTAGATGTAGTCTTCTTACTACTAGATGTAGTCTTCTTACTACTAGATAGTCTTCTTACTACTAGATGTAGTCTTCTTACTACTAGATAGCCTTCTTACTACTAGATGTAGTCTTCTTACTGCAAGATAGTCTTCTTACTACTAGATGTAGTCTTCTTACTACTAAATGTAGTCTTCTTACTACTAGATGTAGTCTTCTTACTGCTAGATAGTCTTTTTACTACTAGATGTAGTCTTCTTACTGCTAGATAGTCTTTTTACTATTAGATGTAGTCTTCTTACTGCTAGATAGTCTTCTTACTACTAGATGTAGTCTTCTTACTACAAGATGTAGTCTTCCTACTGCTAGATAGTCTTCTTACTACTAGATGTAGTCTTCTTACTACAAGATGTAGTCTTCCTACTGCTAGATAGTCTTCTTACTACTAGATGTAGTCTTCTTACTACAAGATGTAGTCTTCCTACTGCTAGATAGTCTTCTTACTACTAGATGTAGTCTTCTTACTACAAGATGTAGTCTTCCTACTGCTAGATAGTCTTCTTACTACTAGATGTAGTCTTCTTACTACAAGATGTAGTCTTCCTACTGCTAGATAGTCTTCTTACTACTAGATGTAGTCTTCTTACTGCTAGATAGTCTTTTTACTACTAGATGTAGTCTTCTTACTGCTAGATAGTCTTCTTACTACTAGATGTAGTCTTCTTACTACTAGATGTAGTCTTCCTACTGCTAGATAGTCTTCTTACTACAAGATGTAGTCTTCCTACTGCTAGATAGTCTTCTTACTACTAGATGTAGCTGTTTTTACTACAACATGTACAACATTTTTTTGTGCTTCCCTTTTTTTGTATTATACATATTTAAAGTTGAAGATAGGATCATTTAATGCCTATTTGTCCTCAATGTTTAATTAAGTTGTTGTGTGATGGAGGTGTGTGGTTGGGCTGTGAACCTGGATGCTGCTGCTAAGAAACATTCAAGTCAGATGAAGAACCAAGACCTGAGTCAGCGAGCCTCTCTCCTACTGCAGGTATTGTTGGATTATTAACTGTGTCAGAACCAGTGAGTCTCTCTCCTACTGCAGGTATTGTTGGATTATTAACTGTGTCAGAACCAGTGAGCCTCACTCCTACTGCAGGTATTGTTGGATTATTAACTGTGTTAGAACCAGTGAGTCTCTCTCCTACTGCAGGTATTGTTGGATTATTAACTGTGTCAGAACCAGTGAACCTCACTCTTACTGCAGGTATTGTTGGGTTATTAACTGTGTTAGAACCAGTGAGCCTCTCCTACTGCAGGTATTGTTGGATTATTAGCTGTGCCAGAACCAGTTAGCCTCTCTCCTACTGCATGTATTGTTGGATTATTAACTGTGTCAGAACCAGCGAGTCTCACTCCTGCTGCAGGTATTGTTGGATTATTAACTGTCAGAACCAGTGAGCCTCTCTCCTACTGCAGGTATTGTTGGATTATTTACTGTCAGAGCCAGTGAGCCTCACCCCTACTGCAGGTATTGTTGGATTATTAACTGTGTCAGAACCAGTGAGCCTCTCTCCTACTGCAGGTATTGCTGGATTATTTACTGTCAGAACCAGTAAGCCTCTCTCCTACTGCAGGTATTGTTGGATTATTTACTGTCAGAGCCAGTGAGCCTCACTCCTACTGCAGGTATTGTTGGATTACTTACTGTCAGAACCAGTAAGCCTCTCTCCTACTGCAGGTATTGTGTGTTGGATTATTAACAGTGTCAGAACCAGTGAGCCTCTCTCCTACTGCAGGTATTGTGTGTTGGATTATTAACTGTGACAGAACTCCTACTGCAGGTATTGTGTGTCAGATTATTAACTGTGTCAGAACCAGTGAGCCTCACTCCTACTGCAGGTATTGTGTGTCAGATTATTAACTGTGTCAGAACCGGTGAGCCTCTCTCCTACTGCAGGTATTGTGTGTTGGATTATTAACTGTGTCAGAACCAGTGAGCCTCTCTCCTACTGCAGGTATTGTGTGTTGGATTATTAACTGTGTCAGAACCAGTGAGCCTCTCTACTACTGCAGGTATTGTGTGTTGGATTATTAACTGTGTCAGATCCAGTGAGCCTCTCTCCTACTGCAGGTATTGTGTGTTGGTATTAACTGTGTCAGAACTCCTACTGCAGGTATTGTGTGTCAGAACCAGTGAACCTCTCTCCTACTGCAGGTATTGTGTGTTGGATTATTAACTGTGTCACAACTCCTACTGCAGGTATTGTGTGTCAGATTATTAACTGTGTCAGAACCAGTGAGCCTCTCTCCTACTGCAGGTATTGTTGGATTATTAACAGTGTCAGAACCAGTGATCCTCTCTCCTACTGCAGGTATTGCGTGTTGGATTATTAACAGTGTCAGAACCAGTGAGCCTCTCTCCTGCTGCATGTATTGTGTGTTGGATTGTTAACTATATCTGCACCAGGGAGCCTCTCTCCAACTGCAGGTATTGTTGGATTATTAACTGTGTCAGAACCAGTGAGCCTCTCTCCTGCTGCAGGTATTGTGTGTTGGATTATTAACTGTGTCAGAACCAGTGAGCCTCTCTCCTACTGCAGGTATTGTTGGATTATTAACCCTTTGACTGTTTTGGTCGTATATATATGTCTTACGAGCCAGTGTTTCGGACGTATATGTACTCAACAATTTTAATGGCTTCAAATCAAGCAGGAGAAAGCTGGTAGGCTCACTTGTGAGAGAATGGGTCTGTGTGGTCAGTGTGCACCATATAAAAAAAATCCTGCAGCACTCAATGCATAATGAGAAAAAAAACTTTGACTTATTTGTTTGGATTAAAACGCCAATTTTGAGGTGTATTTTTGTATAGTATTTATCATTGTATTCTCGTTTTCATGGTCTCAAGTGATAAATTGGAAAACATATTAAAGAAATAGAGGCGATTTTGATTAGTTTCACAATGAAAACGACCTTGAAATTGAGCTCTAAGTAGCAGAGATGTTCGATTTTAACCAATGTTCAAGAGTAAACAAATCACACCACATGTCCAATACATATCAACTGAGGAGTCTAATATTCTTTCACTAGTGCACTGATATTAATTATATCATTGTTACAATAATTCAGTAGTTTGCATAACAGTAAATCTATTTTTTGTATTACCTGGAGTTTACCTGGAGAGAGTTTGGGGGGTCAATGCCCCAGCAGCCCGGTCTGTGACCAGGCCTCATGGTGGATCAGAGCCTGATCAACCAGGCTGTTACTGCTGGCTGCACGCAATCCAGTATATGAGCCACAGCCCGGCTGGTCAGGTACCGACTTTAGGTGCTTGTCCAGTGCCTGCTGAAGACAGCCAGTGGTCTATTGGTAATCCCCCTTATGTATGCTGGGAGGCAGTTGAACAGTCTTGGGCCCCTGACACTTATTGTGTTGTCTCTTAATGTGTTAGTGACACCCCTGCTTTTCATTGGGAGGATGTTGCATCGTCTGCCGAGTCTTTGCTTTCGTAGCGAGTGATTTTCGTGTGCAAGTTCAGTACTAGTCCCTTTAGGATTTTCTGGGTGTATATAATCACGTATCTCTCTCTCCTGCGTTCCAGGGAGTACAGGTTCAGGAACTTCAAGCGCTTCCAGTAATTGAGGTGTTTTATCTCCGTTACGCAAGCCGTGAATAAAAAATCAAAATAGAAAGCAATAGTAATATAAGAGGGGCCTAGAGACATGACTAATGAACAGAGGATATGTTATTTTAGTGCCAAGAATGTCTACATTGTTTATTCTTGACCCTATTTTGAAATTGGCATCTTTTTTAATTTGCATGAAAATGGCCAAATTGCCAATTTCTGACCACATTATTGGATAGTTCAAATCAGTAAATGGGCAGTTTCTTGTACTCAGTTGATAGAAAAAATGGAGTTCTGAAGAAATAGCTATGAGTTTGGTCAACTGGAACAACGCAATTGGCCAAAAATGGGGCTCAAAGTCAGCGAAATCGCCGATACATATATGTCGCTGAGACCGCTAACTTCACGGAAGCATAATTCCGTGAGTTTTCGACCAAATTTTGTACTTTTGGTGTCTTTACCATCGGGAAAAGATATTCTATCATATCGTTAGTTTTTTTTTTTTTCAAAAAAATTTTTCGACATAGAATGACAGTTTCAGAAAAGGGCTGGTGACAGTCAAAGGGTTAACTGTGTCAGAACCAGTGAGCCTCTCTCCTACTGCAGGTATTGTGTGTTGGATTATTAACTGTGTCAGAACCAGTGAGCCTCTCTCCTCCTGCAGGTATTGTGTGTTGGATTATTAGCCATGTCAGAACTAGTTAGCCTCTCTCCTTCTGCAGATATTGTGTGTTGGATTATTAATTGTGCCAGAAACATTGAGCCTCTCTCCTACTGCAGAGATTATTAACTATGTCAGAACCTGTGAGCCTCTCTCCTACTGCAGGTATTGTTGGATTATTAACTGTGTCAGAACCAGTGAGCCTCTCTCCTACTGCAGGTATTGTGTGTTGGATTATTAACTGTGTCAGAACCAGTGAGCCTCTCTCCTACTGCAGATATTGTGTGTTGGATTATTAACTGTGTCAGAACCAGTGAGCCTCTCTCCTACTGCAGGTATTGTGTGTTGGATTATTAACTGTGTCAGAACCAGTTAGCTTCTCTCCTACTGCAGGTATTATGTGTTGGATCATCAACCCTTTCAGTGTCGACAGGCCCTGTTAGAGACTTGTTCTCAGGGTCGGCCAAATTTAAAAAAAAAAAAAATTATTTTTTCTTATGAAAAAATAGTTTTTTTTTTCTTTCTAAACATTATAGGCTAAACAAAAAAAATTTACCATCAATACTTACCAAGATATGGAGACATGAAGTTTACCAAAAAGGAGCATCATGTGGTAACATCGCCGACTGCCGTCACCCGGTATTCTTTTATTTAGTGTTTTATGTACTATTTTCTATTATTTTTTTAATTTTTATTTTGCCAAGTAACTTTCATGGCCTGTGAGACCAATATGATCAGTATTTTGTAAGTTATTTCTTTTTCAATACTACACAATAACGGCATGAACACTGTTGACATTGTTTTGTTTACAGAAAATATTTGCACAAACAAACGATATGAAATGTTGTTTATTACTATTTTTCTATATTTTATATACACATATACAGTCACAGGGAATGTTTCTAGAAGTTCTGCAGCCTGTGAAAGTCTTTGAAACATGGTGTCATGCACAGTGGTGTTTTACACTCCTCACACATAAAACCAGTGTCTCTGCATTGTTTTGGGTGTTTTTTTGTATGTGCACAGAAGTAACACCTCTTCTGAGCCTTTTTCTTGAAAGCAGTAGCAGGCAGTTTTACCAGGAAGTGATCACCATGCTTCAAACGAGGAGGAAGTTGTTGACAATTTGGTGAGCGGTCTATTGCAGGTGTTCTTCCTTGGTACTTGAATACTTTTTGTCTGATGAGAGACAAACAGAATTCGCCGTATTGTGGTTTGTTTCTGGTCCTCATCTTATACATATTATAAGCATTCAGCATGGAAATTTCCAGAAGATGGAAAAAGTTTTATGTACCACTTATAACTCTTGCAAACACAATCAGCAAACCCAGTCTGCATGTCACATTTGTCCACTGAACGCATATTGAGGGTGTAATCAATCACAGCTGCAGGTTTTAGAATGGGTTCATTGCTTTCTCTATGCTGCCTGTCAGTGTCTGCCATTTCATTAGGGTGAACTGATGACAATAGTGTGACATCTCGTTTGTCATGCCACCAAAATGCCATGATGTCATTGGCAGCAAACGTCTGCACCTCACCTCTACAAGTGCCAGCGTCAAACCTGGGCATATGTTTCCGATTTACACACACTGTGCCACACACATCTGTCATGTTCACTCGCAAAAAATCACTGAGTAAGGGGCTTGTGTACCAGTTTTCTGTATATAATATATGCCCCCTTACCAAGGTATGGTTCTATCATTCTTCTAACCACATCACCAGAGATGCCCAAAAACTTCCTGGTATTTTGCAATGTATAACTTCCAGTGTACACAATAATATCCAATACCAGACCACTGTAACAATCACGAAGCACAAACAACTTATACCAAAGCGTTTCCTCTTGCTTGGTATGTACTGCTTGAAAGAGAGTCTTCCTTTGAATTGAATCAAAGACTCATCAATTACAAGCTTCCTAAAGGGATAAAAATACATATTGAATTTCTCTTTCAGATACACAAACACATGCCTAATCTTATATAACCTGTCGTTTCTGTCAGGCTTGGTTTTGTCTGAGGAGTGAAGCATACATAACAGTAGCGCAAATCGATTCACTGGCATTATATCACTGAAACCTGGGGTTGCAATCAGGCGGTCTATTTACCAGTATGATTTCACACTGTGCTTATACACGTGTGGCATAAGCATTATTGTGGCAAAGAAAAGATACATCTCAGCCACAGTTGTTTCCTTCCACTGATGTAGACGTGATTTTGGTGAAAGTATTGTGTTTGCCATGGTTTACTCGTGGTATGTGTTGCTTTCCATGACAATACTTTCCATCAGGGGTTCGTCAAAGAATAACTCGAAACATTCCAGTTCACTGGCATTGTTTCCCAGTGTACAACATGGCCGTATTCCACTTTGGCTGTCATCAAACTGGTGGGGATTTGGAACAAAATTAACAGCTTCCTGCCAATCCCAGGTGCAGTCTGCTGGTGGGTACTGGACAATGACAGGTGGTTGTGGTTGTGGAGGTTGTGGTTGTGGAGGTTGTGGTTGTAGAGGCTGGTGTGGTGGGTGGGTGGGGGATGGTGGCCTTTGTTGTAGATCAGCTGAGGCAGCGGCATGGGTGGCAGCAGTGTGGGTGGCAGCAGCGTGGGTGGCAGCAGCATGGGTGGCAGCAGCGTGGGTGGCAGCATGGCCCACTGCTGGTGCCTCACCGCTGGCACCACTACCACCACCATGCACATTTTCCATCCCAATTGCAACAGTATCATTGTCATTTTCACTGTCAATTCCTGTTGTACAGCCACGGGATGTACTCCTTCCCCTTGGAATAGCATATGGCACACTACCAGAGCGCATATATCGCCGTATATACTGACGCTTCTCTGGGGAATATTGCATTTCACTATCACTACTGGAACTAGTTTGAAGAGCTTGTAGTTCATAATCACTATCACTATCATCACAAATGCTCACATCTGAGTCTGGGATTTGGGAAAATAGGAGTTTCCTCTTTGATTCTGGTACAACTGAGCGTGAACAAGACAGCCCAGCAGCAGAGGTGGAAGGCTGAGGGTCGTCTGGGTTTTCCTCACTCTTACCGATATTATGGTCATTAGTTTCGGTCAAAACCTCACCAAAACCTTGAAACTCATCTTCACTGGCACTTCCATCTGTATTAGAACTGTCACTGGGGAACAAAAGTGTCCCAATTCGCCGGGGAGTGAGGAGCTTCTTACTGTGAGGCATGGTGGAAATGGTGTACTAAAATGGCGTTCCCACAATGCGCCACTGGGTCCCAGATTTTTTTTCTACTGCACACACCCACCACACAGACCCATTCTCTCACATCTAGGCCTACCAGCTTTTTTCCGCTTGATTTGAAGGCGCTAGAATTTATGCGTACTAGTACGTCTAAAACCCCTGCACGTAAGCCATACTAGTATGGCTGAAACCCTGAAAGGGTTAACTGTGTCAGAACCAGTGAGCCTCTCTCCTACTGCAGGTATTGTGTGTTGGATTATTAACTGTGTCAGAACCAGTGATCCTCTCTCTTACTTCAGGTATTGTGTGTTGGATTATTAACTGTGTCAGAACCAGTGATCCTCTCTCTTACTGCAGGTATTTTGTGTTAGATTTTCAAATCTGCCTTTATGGAGGATGAGGGTGTGGAGTGGCCTTGATGCTGGTGAAGGATGAGGGTGTGGAGTGGCATTGATGCTGGTGAAGGATGAGGGTGTGGAGTGGCCTTGATGCTGGTGAAGGATGAGGGTGTGGAGTGGCCTTGATGCTGGTGAAGGATGAGGGTGTGGAGTGGCCTTGATGCTGGTGAAGGATGAGGGTGTGGAGTGGCCTTGATGCTGGTGAAGGATGAGGGTGTGGAGTGGCCTTGATGCCGGTGAAGGATGAGGGTGTGGAGTGACCTTGATGCTGGTGAAGGATGAGGGTGTGGAGTGGCCTTGATGCTGGTGAAGGATGAGGGTGTGGAGTGGCCTTGATGCTGGTGAAGGATGAGGGTGTGGAGTGGCCTTGATGCTGGTGAAGGATGAGGGTGTGGAGTGGCCTTGATTCTGGTGAAGGGCTCTTGATATACAGAATTGCAGTACCTCCTGTCCCTCTTTCCTCCCATTCCTCAGGTGCTGCATGACCTTTTTGGGTTTTGCAGTTTCCTATGGTAATGGGAAACACAGTGCTACTGCACTCTGAAGGAAGGTCAGGATGTTACAGTGCGGAGGATCATGTGAGCTCTGATGTCAACACTTACATCAGCACTGAAGGAAGGTCAGGATGTTACAGTGTGGAGGATCATGTGAGCTCTGATGTCAACACTTACATCAGCACTGAAGGAAGGTCAGGATGTTACAGTGTGGAGGATCATGTGACCTCTGATGTCAACACTTACATCAGCACTGAAGGAAGGTCAGGATGTTACAGTGTGGAGGATCATGTGAGCTCTGATGTCAACACTTACATCAGCACTGAAGGAAGGTCAGGATGTTACAGTGTGGAGGATCATGTGAGCTCTGATGTCAACACTTACATCAGCACTGAAGGAGTCAGGATGTTGCAGTTTGGAGAACTGTCTCAACTGTAATATCAGCACTTCTGTCAACACTCTTGATTATTATTATTATTTTTTTTTTTAGGTCACCCTACCTTGGTGAGAGAAGACAGATGTTTATAAAAAGAAAATGTAAAAGAATAACAAGTATCACTTGCCTTATGTGATAGATGTATTGTATACCTCATGTACATTTGTCCATCCTCATGGTAAACTGGTCAGATCTCAGCTGAGCAGTCGTGCCAGCTGCTACATAGTCAAGTTACATGAGAGTAAATTTATATCACACAAGAGGAATTTCTGGTAGAGAGGTCATTACATAACAGTGAATTTCTGGTAGAGAGGTCATTACGGTGGATCCTTGGTACTCGAAGCTAATTTGTTCCAGATGGCTGTTTGAGTACCAATCTTTCAAGTACTGAATGAATTTTTCCCATAAGGAATAATTAATAATAATTTTCATCTCTGTTGTGACTCGAACCAATTTTCTTTTTGTTTTCCTGTTATCACTAATCTTCATATGCCCCATGATGACTTGTTTATACAAATATAAAAAAAAACACCAAAATATGTGAAGAAGCATGAAATAGTTTACAGTGATGTTCAGCGGAGTTTCGCACTGAGCGACAGCTGTGGGGATTCGAACTAAGCATTCAAGTACCGAATTGTTTGAGTTGGGAGCTGTTCGTGTACTAAGGTACTACTGTACATAAGTGAATTTCTGGTAGAGAGACAGTCATTACATAACAGTGAATGTCTGGTAGAGAGAAGATTATTACATAATAGTGAATTTCTGGTAGAGAGGTCATTATATAACAGTGAATTTCTGGTAGAGATAACAGTAGTAAATTTAGTATGTATATTAAAATGGTTGACTTAAAGTTTTGACTTTCCACCACCAGGGTATGATCTTGGCACACACTATAAAGTACAACATTGAGACTGTACTCAACTTGCACACTACACTTGGCCGGCCCATGGGCAAGGCTTGTGCAGTGAGTGTGTGCCATCTAATAGAATCACTGAAGGCCATAGAGAACACATACCACCGTCACAGCAGCCTCTTGGCCGACTCTCTGCCACATGTGATACAGTACCTTACTTGTCAGGTGCTCTCCATTGTTACTGCTGCCAAGGTTAGTGCACTTTTAATATCTGTTGCTGCTGCTGTTTTCACTGACATAGTCCTCATGCTGGTGAGGGGCTTTTGGTCCAAAGATTTTAATTTTCTCTTTCCTTAAATCAAACTTTATTCTCTCTCATTCCCCAAGTATTGTATGATACCTATAAGTTTGCTTGCTTGTCTACTTCAGTGGAAGACTGCAGGTGTGCTATAATAATAATAATAATAATAATAATAATAATAATAATAATAATAATAATAAGGTAGTAGGTTGGTAGACAGCAACCACCCAGGGAGGTACTGCCGTCCTGCCAAGTGAGTGTAAAACGAAAGCCTGTAATTGTTTTACATGATGGTAGGATTGCTGGTGTCCTTTTTTCTGTCTCATGAACATGCAAGATTTCAGGTACGTCTTGCTACTTCTACTTACACTTAGGTCACACTACACATACATGTACAAGCACATATATACACACCCCTCTGGGTTTTCTTCTATTTTCTTTCTAGTTCTTATTCTTGTTTATTTCCTCTTATCTCCATGGGGAAGTGGAACAGAATTCTTCCTCCGTAAGCCATGCGTGTTGTAAGAGGCAACTAAAATGCCGGGAGCAAGGGGCTAGTAACCTCTTCTCCTGTATATATTACTAAATGTAAAAGGAGAAACTTCCGTTTTTCCTTTTGGGCCACCCCGCCTCGGTGGGATACGGCCGGTGTGTTGAAAGAAGAAGAAGAAGAATAATAATAATAATAATAAGGTAGTAGGTTGGTAGACAGCAACCACCCAGGGAGGTACTGCCGTCCTGCCAAGTGAGTGTAAAACGAAAGCCTGTAATTGTTTTACATGATGGTAGGATTGCTGGTGTCTTTTGTCTGTCTCATAAACATGCAAGATTTCAGGTATGTCTTGCTACTTCTACTTACACTTAGGTCACACTACACATACATGTACAAGCATATAGTATATACACACCCCTCTGGGTTTTCTTCTATTTTCTTTCTAGTTCTTGTTCTTGTTTATTTCCTCTTATCTCCATGGGGAAGTGGAACAGAATTCTTCCTCTGTAAGCCATGCGTGTTGTAAGAGGCAACTAAAATGCCGGGAGCAAGGGGCTAGTAACCCCTTCTCCTGTATATATTACTAAATGTAAAAGGAGAAACTTTCATTTTTCTTTTTGGGCCACCCCGCCTCGGTGGGATACGGCCGGTGTGTTGAAAGAAAGAAAGAATAATAAGATAGTAGGTTGGTAGACAGCAACCACCCAGGGTGGTACTACTGTCTACTAAATCCCTGTAAAACAGAAACCTGTAATTGTTTTACATAATAATAGGAATGCTGGTATCTTTTTCTTTCTGTCTCATAAACACACAGGAAAACAGGTATGTCTTGCTGCTTCTGCTTACAGTTGGGCACACTACATACACATGTACATGTATATGTACATGTTCTTGTTCTTGTATATGTACATAGTTCTTGTTCTTTTTATTTCCTTTCATCTCCATGGGGAAGTGGAAAAGAATCTTTCCTCCGTAAGCCCTGCATGTCGTAAGAGGAGACTAAAATATCAGGAGCAGTGGGCTAGTAACTCCTTATCCTGTATAAATTACTAAAAATAAGAAAAGCTGTATAAAACTGGGATGTTTGAATGTGCATGGATGTGTGCAGATGATAAGAAAGAGGTGATTGCCTGTAGAGCCCCACTCATCACAGACACCCAGTTTGACACCTGGTCAAGTATTATGACTCGCTGTTGCCTTCCTGTCAGGTATTCTCTGATCCATTGCAGTGCCTCCCCTGTTATACTTGCCTGGCCCTCCAGGTTTTGCACTAATCTCTTGTGTGGAACTGTCAGAAGCCTTCTTACAATCCAAGAAAATGCAGTCTACCCACCCCCCTCTCTTGCCCTACCACCATCACCTTGCCATAAAACTCCAGTAGGTTTGTGACACAAGATTTCCCTTCCCTGTGTGTATGTGGGTGTGTGCATTCATGCGTGTGTGTGCATGCATGTGTGTGTGCGTGTGTGCATGCGTGCATGTACTTGCCTAATTTTAGTTGCAGGGGTCGAGTCATAGCTTCTGGCCCTGCCTCTTCATTGGTCATTACTAGGTCCACTCTTTTCCTGCTCCATAAACTTTATCATACCTTGTCTTAAAGTTATGTATGGTACCTGCCTCCACTACCTCACTTTCCAGACTATTCCAATTCCTAACAACTCTGTGACTGAAGAAATACAGTGGAACCTTGACTTATGAGTGTCCCAACGTACAAGTTTTTTGAGACACGAGCCGTCCCTGGGTTGACTTTTTGCTCTGAGTTACGAGCCAACATTTGAGTTACGAGCCAGCTTCCCCTGCTTCCCCATCAATGCAAAACCTCGACACCTTGCTTGTTTATCTATGATTTCATGCTTTAATTCCATGGAAATCATCCTCTTCTAAGCATTGTCCTTTACACTTACTTTCTCAGGACCCATGCTTAGAAAAATGAAATTTGGCCAAATGACTGTCAAAAATGTAAGCAAAGCATTAGAGAACTGCTCTCACAGTGAGGTAAACAGCGCACTGAGTTGGCAGCATTCATTATAATAATAATAATAATTATTATTATTAGTTATTATTATTACTATTATTATTTTTTTTTTTTCAACAAGTCAACTGTCTCCCACCGAGGCAGGGTGACCCAAAAAAGAAAGAAAATCTCCAAAAAGAAAATACTTTCATCATCATTCAACACTTTCACCTCACACACATAATCACTTTTTTTGCAGAGGTGCTCAGAATACAGCAGTTTAGAAGCATATACGTATAAAGATACACAAACATATTCCTCCAAACTGCCAATATCCCAAACCTCTCCTGTAAGGTGCAGGCATTATACTTCCCATATCCAGGACTCAAGTCCGGGTATATAAAAATAACCGGTTTCCTTGAATTCCTTCACTAAATATTACCCTACTCACACTCCAACAGATCGTCAGGTCCCAAATTATTATTATTCTTCTTTCAACACACCGGCCGTATCCCACCGAGGCGGGGTGGCCCAAAAGGAAAAACAAAAGTTTCTCCTTTTACATTTAGTAATATATACAGGAGAAGAGGTTACTAGCCCCTTGCTTCCGGCATTTTAGTTGCCTCCTACAACACGCATGGCTTACGGAGGAAGAATTCTGTTCCACTTCCCCATGGAGGTAAGAGAAAATAAACAAGAACAAGAACTAGAAAGAAAATAGAAGAAAACCCAGAGGGGTGTGTATATATATGCTTGTACATGTATGTGTAGTGTGACCTAAGTGTAAGTAGAAGTAGCAAGACATACCTGTAATCTTGCATATTTATGAGACAGACAAAAGACATCAGCAATCCTACCATCATGTAAAACAATTACAGGCTTTCGTTTTACACTCACTTGGCAGGACGGTAGTACCTCCCTGGGTGGTTGCTGTCTACCAGCCTACTACCTATAATTATTATTATTGTTATTTTTTTTTTTTTTTTTTAACAAGTCGGCCGTCTCCCACCGAGGCAGGGTGACCCACCGAGGCAGGGTGACCCACCGAGGCAGAGTGACCCACCGAGGCAGGGTGACCCAAAAAAGAAAGAAAATCCCCAAAAAGAAAATACTTTCATCATCATTCAACACTTTCACCACACTCACACATTATCACTGTTTTTGCAGAGGTGCTCAGAATACAACAGTTTAGAAGCATACACATATAAAGATACACAACATATCCCTCCAAGCTGCCAAGATCCCAAACCCCTCCTTTAAAGTGCAGGCATTGTACTTCCCATTTCCAGGACTCAAGTCCGACTATATGAAAATAACCGGTTTCCCTGAATCCCTTCACTAAATATTACCCTGCTCACACTCCAACAGATCGTCAGGTCCCAAGTACCATTCATCTCCATTCACTCCTATCCAACATGCCCATGCATGCCTGCTGGAAGTCCAAGCCCCTTGCCCACAAAACCTCCTTTACCCCCTCTCTCTAACCCTTTCGAGGACGACCCCTACCCCGCCTTCCTTCCCCTATAGATTTATATGGTTTCCATGTCATTCTACTTTGATCCATTCTCTCTAAATGACCAAACCACCTCAACAACCCCTCTTCTGCCCTCTGACTAATACTTTTATTAACTCCACACCTTTTCCTAATTTCCACACTCCGAATTTTCTGCATAATATTTACACCACACATTGCCCTTAAACAGGACATCTCCACTGCCTCCAACCGTCTCCTCTCTGCTGCATTTACCACCCAAGCTTCACACCCATGTAAGAGTGTTGGTACTACTATACTTTCATACATTCCCTTCTTTGTCTCCATAGATAACGTTTTTTGACTCCACATATACCTCAACGCACCACTCACCTTTTTTCCCTCATCAATTCTATTATTAACCTCATCCTTCATAAATCCACCCGACGACACATCAACTGCCAAGTATCTGAAAACATTCACTTCTTCCATACTCCTCCTCCCCAATTTGATATCCAATTTTTCTTTATCTAAATCATTTGATACCCTCATCACCTTACTCTTTTCTATGTTCACTTTCAACTTTCTACCTTTACACACATTCCCAAACTCATCCACTAACCTTTGCAATTTTTCTTTAGAATCTCCCATAAGCACACTATCATCAGCAAAAAGTAACTGTGTCAATTCCCATTTTGAATTTGATTCTCCAAAATTTAATCCCACCCCTCTCCCGAACACCCTAGCATTTACTTCCTTTACAACCCCATCTATAAATATATTAAACAACCATGGTGACATTACACATCCCTGTCTAAGACCTACTTTTACTGGGAAGTAATCTCCCTCTCTTCTACACACCCTAACCTGAGCTTCACTATCCTCATAAAAACTCTTTACAGCATTTAATAACTTACCACCTATTCCATATACTTGCAACATCTGCCACATTGCTCCTCTTTCCACTCTATCATATGCCTTTTCTAAATTCATAAATGCAATAAAAACTTCCCTACCTTTATCTAAATACTGTTCACATATATGCTTCAATGTAAACACTTGATCTACAACATCCCTACCTACTCTGAAACCTCCTTGCTCATCCGCAATCTACATTCTGTCTTACCTCTAATTCTTTCAGTTATACCCTACCGTACACTTTTCCTGGTATACTCAGTAAACTTATTCCTCTATAATTTTTACAGTCTCTTTTGTCCCTTTTCCTTTTATATAAAGGGACTATACATGCTCTCCGCCAATCCCTAGGTACCTTCCCCTCTTTCAAACATTTATTATAAACAAAAGTACCAACCACTCCAACACTATATCCCCCCTGCTTTTAACATTTCTGTCATGATCCCATCAGTTCCAGCTGCTTTACCCCTTTCATTCTATGTAATGCCTCACGTACCTCCCCCACACTTACATTCTGCTCTTCTTCACTCCTAAAAGATGGTATACCTCCCTGACCAGTGCATGAAATTACTGCCTCTCTTTCTTCCTTAACATTTAAAAGTTTCTCAAATAAATTTTTCGCCATCTACCTAATACCTCTATCTCCCATCTACTAACTCCCCTACTCTGTTTTTAACTGACAAATCCATACTTTCCCTAGGCTTTCTTAACTTGTTTAACTCACTCCAAATTTTTTTCTTATTTTCATTAAAATTTCTTGACAGTGCCTCTCCCACTCTGTCATCTGCTCTCCTTTTGCACTCTCTCACCACTCTCTTTACCTTTCTTTTACTCTCCATATACTCTGCTCTTCTTATAACACTTCTGCTTTGTAAAAACCTCTCATAAGCTACCTTTTTCTCTTTTATCACACCCTTTACTTCATCATTCCTCCAATCACTCCTCTTTCCACCTGCACCCACCCTCCTATAACCACAAACTTCTGCCCCACATTCTAATACTGCATTTTTAAAACTATTCCAACCCTCTTCAACCACCCCACTACTCATCTTTGCCCTAGCCCACCTTTCTGCCAATAGTCGCTTATACCTCACCCGAACTTCCTCCTCCCTTAGTTTATACACTTTCACCTCCCTCTTACTTGTTATTTCCACCTTCCTCTTTTCCCATCTACCTCTTACTCTAACTGTAGCTACAACTAAATAATGATCCGATATATCATTTGCCCCCCTATAAACATGTACATCCTGGAGCCTACCCATCAAGCTTTTATCCACCAATACATAATCTAATAAACTACTTTCATTACGTGTTACATCATACCTTGTATATTTATTTATTCTCTTTTTCATAAAATATGTATTACTTATTACCAAATCTCTTTCTACACATAGCTCAATTAAAGGCTCCCCATTTACATTTACCCCTGGCACCCCAAATTTACCTACTACTCCCTCCATAACATTTTTTCCCACTTTAGCATTGAAATCCCCAACCACCATTACTCTCACACTTGATTCAAAACTCCCCACACATTCACTCAACATTTCCCAAAATCTCTCTCTCTCCTCTACACTTCTCTCTTCTCCAGGTGCATACACGCTTATTATAACCCACTTTTCACATCCAATCTTTATTTTACTCCACATAATCCTTGAATTAATACATTTATAGTCCCTCTTTTCCTGCCATAGCTTATCCTTCAACATTATTGCTACTCCTTCTTTAGCTCTAACTCTATTTGAAACCCCTGACCTAATCCCATTTATTCCTCTCCATTGAAACTCTCCCACTCCCTTCAGCTTTGTTTCACTTAAAGGCAGGACATCTAGCTTCTTCTCATTCATAACATCCACAATCATCTCTTTCTTATCATTTGCACAACATCTCTTTCTTATCATTTGCACATTCAGACTTCCCACTTTGACAATTTTCTTCTTCTTATTCTTTTTAGTAATCTTTACAGGAAAAGGGGTTACTAGCCCATTGTTCCCGGCATTTTAGTTGACTTTTACAACACGCATGGCTTACGGAGGAAAGATTCTTATTCCACTTCCCCATGGATATGAAAGGAAAAGTAATAAGACCAAGAACTATTAAGATAAAATCTAAGAAAATTCAGATGAGTGTGTGTAAATAAATGTGTACATGTATGTGTAGTGTGACCTAAGTATAAGTAGAAGTAGCAAGACATACCTGTAATCTTGCATATTTATGAGACAGACAAAAGACATCAGCAATCCTACCATCATGTAAAACAATTACAGGCTTTCATTTAACACTCACTTGGCAGGACGGCAGTACCTCCCTGGGTGGTTGCTGTCTACCAACCTACTACCTATTGTTATTATTATTATTATTATTATTATTATTATTATTATTATTATTATTAATTTAGGTAACTAGAGCACAGATCCAATTCCCTAAATCAAGAGCCCCTCACCAGCGTCAAAGAACCTTGACGTTGGTGAGGGGCTCTTGATCTTGGGAATTGGATCTGTGCTCTAGTTACCTAAATTAATAATAATAATAATAATAATATTCTTATTTATTTTTTTTTTAACAAGTCGGCCGTCTCCCACCGAGGCAGGGTGACCCAAAAAAAGAAAGGAAATCCCCAAAAAGAAAATACAGTGGACCCCCGCATAGCGAACGCCTTGCATAGCGAACATTCCGCATAGCGAACGCTTTGATCGCTAAAATTTTGCCCCGCATAGTAGACAAAAACCCGCTCAGCGAACTTCGTCCGAGACGCGTCCAATGTGCGGCCTCAGCCAGCCTCACATGTGCCGCCTGTCCCATTGTTTACCAGCTAGCCTCCGCGGTAACATTCAAGCATACACTCGGAATATTTCGTATTATTACAGTGTTTTCGGTTCTGTTTGTTGAAAATAAGTGACCATGGGCCCCAAGAAAGCTTCTAGTGCCAACCCTGTGGTAAAAAGGGTGAGAATTAGTATGGAAATTAAGAAAGATTTTGAAGGGTTTGGGGCTAACCCTGAGAAGCCTATGCCAGTTGTGGAATCCATTGTGCCTACTTCAAAAATTAAGGAAATGTGTGCACAGTGGGTTGAACTGCAAACCTTTATGGATGAAAATCACCCTGACACAGCTGTTGCAAGGCGTGCTGGTGACTATTTCAATGACAATGTTATGGCCCATTTTAGACAAATCGTAAAGGAACGGGAGGTACAGAGCTCTATGGACAGAAAGAAGTCCAGTGACTCTGAAGCTGGTCCTAGTGGCATTAAAAGAAGAAGGGAAGTAACCCCGGAAAAGGACTTGCCTCCTCAAGTGTTAATGGAAGGGGATTCCCCTTCTAAACACTAACACTCTCTCTCCCCTCCTCCCATCCCATCAATCATCACCAGATCTTCAATAAAAGTAAGTGTCATGTAATTGTGCATGCCTTTTTCAGTTTGTGTGTACTAAAATTAACATTTTTTTGTGGTAAAAAATTTTTTTTTTCATACTTTTGGGTGTCTTGCACGGATTAATTTTATTTCCATTATTTCTTATGGGGAAAATTAATTCGCATAGCGAACATTTTGCATAACGACCAGCCCTCTTGCACGGATTAAGTTCGCTATGCGGGGGTCCACTGTACTTTCATCATCATTCAACACTTTCACCTCACTCAGTCATAATCACTGCTTTTGCAGACATGCTCAGAACACTACAGTTTAGAAGCATATTCCTATAAAGATACACAATGTATCCATCTAAACTGCTCATACCCCGAACCCCCTCCTTTAAAGTGCAGGCATTGTACTTCCCATTTCCAGGACTCAAGTCCAGCTATATAAAAATAACCGGTTTCTCTGAATCCCTTCACTAAATATTACCCTGCTCACACTCCAACATATCGTCAGGTCCCAAATACCATTCATCCCCATTCACTCCTATCTAACATGCTCACGCTCTCTTGCTATAGGTCCAAGCCCCTCGCCCACAAAACCTCCTTTACCCCCTCCCTCCAACCTTTTCGAGGAAGACCCCTACCTCGCCTTCCTTCCCCTACAGATTTATACGCTCTCCATGTAATTCTCCTTTGATCCATTCTCTCTAAATGACCAAACCACCTCAACAATCCCTCTTCAGCCCTCTAATACTTTTATTAACTCCACACCTTCTCCTAATTTCCACACTCCGAATTTTCTGCATAATTTTTACACCACACATTGCCCTTAGACAGGACATCCCCACTGCCTCCAGGCCCCTCCTCGCTGCTGCATTCACAACCCAAGCTTCACACCTATATAAGAGTGTTGGTAATACTATACTTTCATACATTCCCTTCTTTGCCTCCATAGATGACGTTTTTTGTCTCCACATATAGTACCTCAACGCACCATTCATCTTTTTTCCTTTATCAGTTCTATGATTAACCTCATCATTCATAAATCCATCCGCTGACACGTCAACTCCGAAGTACATACAGTGGACCCCCGCATAACGATATTAATCCGTTCCTGAGAGCTCATTGTTATGCGAAATTATCGTTATGCGAATGAATTTTCCCCATAAGAAATAATGGAAATCAAATTAATCCGTGCAAGACACCCAAAAGTATGAAAAAAAAATTTTACCACATGAAATATACATTTTCCTACACACAAAGAGAAGGATACATGCACAATAGTAGAGTAGTACATGCACAATATATATTGTGCATGTACTACTCTACTAAATGAAGAATAAATGACACTTACCTTTATTGAAGATGCAGCAATGACTGATGAGACACTGTGTCCTGGGAGTGCCTTTTCCTCCTGAGTACTGTAGGTCCTGTTTGGCATTTTCTTCCAGAACAGGCCTTATCACACTGTGTATGCCACTACGATTCTTTAATGTCTCAAACCAACCTTTGCTGGCTTTAAATTCACGAATATGAGCACTAGTTCCAGGCATTTTTCCATGTTCATCTTGGTGTTAGTCGACTGGTGTGGGTTGCATCCTGGGAGACAAGATTAACCCTTTGACTGTCGCGGCCGTATATATACGTCTTACGAGGTACCGTGTTTGACATATATATACTCGTAAATTCTAGCGGCTTCAAATCAAGCAGGAGAAAGCTGGTAGGCCCACATGTGAGAGAATTGGTCTGTGTGGTCAGTGTGCACCATATAAAAAAAATCCTGGAGCAAGCAGTGCATAATGAGAAAAAAAAAAACTCCGACCGTTTTTTTTAATTAAAATGCCGACTTTGTGGTCTATTTTCGTATAGTATTTATTGTTGTATTCTCGTTTTCTTGGTCTCATTTGATAGAATGGAAAACATATTATAGAAATAGAGGTGATTTTGATTGATTTTACTATAAAAAGAACCTAGAAATGGAGCTCAAATTTGGGGAAATGTTTGATTTTTGCCAATGTTCAAAAGTAAACAAATGATGCCATTGTCCAATAAATGTCCAACTAGCCATTCTAATATGCAGTCATGAATGGGTTGATGTTATTTATACAATTATTACAGTATTGCAGTAGTCTGCATAATAGTAAGTCTTCTATTTTTTGTTTGAATAAAAATTCAAAATAGAAAGCAAGAGTAATATTAGAGGGGCCTGGAGACATGACTGATGAGCAAAGAAAATGTTATTTTAGAGCCAGGAATGTCTGCATTGTTCATTCTGGACCTTATTTTGAAATTGTCATATTTTTTAGTTTTCGTGAAATTGGCCAAATTGCAAATTTCTGACCACATTATTAGGTAGTTGAAATCGGTAAATGGGCAGTTTCTTGTACTCAATCGATAGAAAAAATAGAGTTCTAAAGAAATAGCTATGAGTTTGGGCGACTGGAATAATGGAATTAGCTGAAAATAGGGCTCAAATTGGGCGAAATCACCGATTTGTAAACAGCGCCGAGGTCGCTAACTTCGCGAGAGCATAATTCCGTCAGTTTTCCATCAAATTTCGTTTTTTTGCTATCATTACAATCGGGAAAAGATTCTCTATCATTTCATAAGAAAAAACATAATTTTTTTTTTTTTTAAATTTTGCAACACCAGGAGACACCTCAGGATTGGGGGTTGCGACAGTCAAAGGGTTAAGGACCCCAATGGAAATAAGTTAGACAGTCTTCGATGACACTGACTTTTTTGGGTTATCCTGGGTGGCTAACCCTCTGGGGTTAATTGTTTCTTGGTATTCTCAATAAGCCACACCAACAATGGTGCTACAGCAGCAGCAGCAGCAGCTGACAGTGCTACAGCAGGAGCTGACAGTGCTACAGCAGCAGCAGACGGTGCTACAGCAGCAGCAGACGGTGCTACAGCAGCAGCAGCAGCTGATGGTGGTACAGCAGCAGCAGCTGATGGTGCTACAGCAGCAGCAGCAGCTGACAGTGCTACAGCAGCAGCAGACGGTGCTACAGCAGCAGCAGATGGCACTACAGCAGCAGCAGATGGTGCTACAGCAGCAGCAGACAGTGCTACAGCAGCAGCAGATGGTACTACAGTAGCAGCTGCAGCTGACGGTGGTACAGCAGCAGCAGCTGACAGTGCTACAGCAGCAGCAGACGGTGCTACAGCAACAGCAGATGGTACTACAGCAGCAGCAGCAGCTGACGATGGTACAGCAGCAGCAGCGGCTGACGGTGCTACAGCAGCAGCAGCAGCTAACAGTGCTACAGCAGCAGCAGCAGCTGACAGTGCTACAGCAGCAGCAGCAGCAGCAGCTGACAGTGCTACAGTAGCAGCTGACAGTGCTACAGCAGCAGCAGACAGTGCTACAGCAGCAGCAGATGATACTACAGCAGCAGCAGCTGATGGTGGTACAGCAGCAGCAGCAGCTGACGGTGCTACAGCAGCAGCAGCAGCGGTGCTACAGCAGCAGCAGCAGCGGTGCTACAGCAGCAGCAGCAGCTGACAGTGCTACAGCAGCAGCAGCAGCATCAGCAGTTGACCATGGTACCACAGTATTTCGATAATATTTCTCACCCTTTTTACCTCAGGGTTGGCACTAGAAGCTTTCTTGGGGCCCATGGTCACTTATTTTGCAGATAAAATCACCAAAAACGCTGTAATAATTCGAAATGTTCCGATTGTATGCTTAGATGTTACCGCGGAGGCTGGCTTGTAAACAATGCCACCGGCGGAACATGTGAGGCTGGCTCAGGCCTCACATAGATGCGTCTCGGATGAATAGCGTTGAGCGAGTTTTTTAGCGCTATGCGAGGCAAAATTTTAGTGATAAAATGTATCGCTATGCGGATTTAACGTTATGTGATGCCAACGGTATGCGGGGGTCCACTGTATCTGAAAACATTCACTTCTTCCATACTGCTCCTCCCCAATTTGATATCCAATTTTTCTTTATCTAAATCATTTGATACCCTCATCACCTTACTCTTTTCTATGTTCACTTTCAACTTTCTACCTTTACACACACTCCCAAACTCATCAACTAACCTTTTCAATTTTTCTTTAGAATCTCCCATGAGTACAGTATCATCAGCAAAAAGCAACTGTGTCAATTCCCATTTTGTATTTGATTCTCCATAATTTAATCCCACCCCTCTCCCGAACACCCTAGCATTTACTTCTTTTACAACCACATCTATAAATATATTAAACAACCATGGTGACATTACACATCCCTGTCTAAGACCTACTTTTACTGGAAAGTAGTCTCCCTCTCTTCTACACACCCTAACCTGAGCCTCACTATCCTCATAAAAACTCTTTACAGCATTTAATAACTTACCACCTATTCCATATACTTGCGACATCTGCCACATTGTTCCTCTATCCACTCTATCATATGCATTTGCTAAATCCATAAATGCAATAAAAACTTCCCTACCTTTGTCTAAATACTGTTCACATATATGCCTCAATGTAAACACTTGATCTACACATCCCCTACCCATTCTGAAACCTCCTTGCTCATCTGCAATCCTACATTCTGTCTTACATCTAATTCTTTCAATTATAACCCTACCGTACACTTTTCCTGGTATACTCGGTAAACTTATTCCTCTATAATTTTTACAATCTCTTTTGTCCCCCTTCCCTTTATATAAAGGGACTATACATGCTCTCTGCCAATCTCTAGGTACCTTCCCCTCTTTCATACATTTATTAAACAATAATACCAACCACTCCAACACTATATCCCCCCCTGCTTTTAACATTTCTCTCTTGATCCCATCAGTTCCAGCTGCTTTACCCCCTTTCATTCTACGTAATGCCTCACATACCTTCCCCAAACTCACATCCAGTTCTTCTTCACTCCTAAAAGATGATATACCTCCATGGCCAGTGCATGAAATTACCACTTCCCTTTCTTCGTCGACATTTAAAAGTTCCTCAAAATATTCTCTCCATCTACCCAAAACCTCCATCTCCCCATCTACTAACTCCCCTACTCTGTTTTTAACTGACAAATCCATTCGTTCTCTAGGCTTTCTTAACTTGTTTAACTCACTTCAAAATTTTTTCTTGTTTTCATTAAAATTCCTTGATAGTGCCTTGCCCACTCTATCATCTGCTCTCCTTTTGCACTCTCTCACCACTCTCTTCATCTTTCTTTTACTCTCCATATACTCTACTCTTCTTATAACACTTCTGCTTTGTAAAAACCTCACATAAGCTAGCTTTTTCTCTTTTATCACACCCTTTACTTCATTCCACCAATCACTCCTCTTTCCTCCTGCACCCACCCTCCTATAACCACAAACTTCTGCCACACATTCTAATGCTGTATTTTTAAAACTATTCCAACCCTCTTCAGCCCCCCCCACTACTCATAATTGCACCAGCCCACCTTTCTGCCAATAGTTGCTTATATCTCACCCGAACTTCCTCCTCCCTTAGTTTATACACTTTCACCTCCCTCTTGCTTGTTGTTGCCATTTTCCTCTTTTCCCATCTACCTCTTACTCTAACTGTAGCTACAACTAAATAGTGATCCGATATATCAGTTGCCCCTCTATGAACGTGTACATCCTGGAGCCTACCCATCAACCTTTTATCCTCCAATACATAATCTAACAAACTACTTTCATTACGTGCTAAATCATACCTTGTATATTTATTTATCCTCTTCTTCATAAAATATGTATTACTTATTACCAAACCTCTTTCTACACATAGCTTAATTAAAGGCTCCCCATTTTCATTTGCCCCTGGCACCCCAAAATTACCTTCTACTCCCTCCACAACATTTTTTCCCACTTTAGCATTGAAATCCCCAACCACCATTACTCTCACACTTGGTTCAAAACTCCCCATACATTCACTCAACATTTCCCAAAATCTCTCCCTCTCCTCTACACTTCTCTCTTCTCCAGGTGCATATACGTTTACTATAACCCACTTTTCACATCCAACCTTTATTTTACTCCACATAATCCTTGAATTAATACATTTGATGTCCCTCTTTTCCTGCCATAACTTATCCTTCAACATTATTGCTACTCCTTCTTTATCTCTAACTCTATTTGAAACCCATGACCTAATCCCATTTATTCCTCTCCACTGAAACTCTCCCACCCCCTTCAGCTTTGTTTCACTAAAAGCCAAGACATCCAGCTTCTTCTCATTCATAACATCCACAATCATCTCTGTTATCATTTGCACAACATCCACGCACATTCAGACTTCCCACTTTGACAATTTTCTTCTTATTCTTTTTAGTAATTTTTACAGAAAAAGGGGTTACTAGCCCATTGTTCCCGGCATTTTAGTTGACTTTTATAATACGCATGGCTTACGGAGGAAAGATTCTTATTCCACTTCCCCATGGATATAAAAGGAAAAGTAATAAGACCAAGAACTATTAAGATAAAATCAAAGAAAACTCAGATGAGTGTGTATAAATAAACATGTGCATGTATGCATAGTGTGACCTAAGTGTAAGTAGAAGTAGCAAGACATACCTGTAATCTTGCATATTTATGAGACAGACAAAAGACACCAGCAATCCTACCATCATGCAAAACAATTACAGGCTTTCGTTTCACACTCGCTTGGCAGGACGGTAGTACCCCCCTGGGTGGTTGCTGTGTACCAACCTACTACCTTAATTTTTTTATTATTATAATTATTATAATAACAATAGAGCTTCAGTTCCCTAAAATAATAATAATAATAATGATAGAGCTTCAGTTCCGTAAATTAGTAATAATAATACAGTGGACCCTTGACCAACAATATTAATCCATTCCAGAGAGCTTGTCCTTAGCTGAATTTATCGTTAGCCGATTTAATTTTCCCATCAAAAAAATGGAAATCCAATTAATCCGTTCCAAACACCCAAAAGTATGAAAAAAAAAATTTTCACATGAAATATACATTCTCCTTCACAGAAGAACAAGGATACATGCACAATAAATACTAAATGAAGAATAAATGACACTTACCTATATTGAAGATTTATTGATGAGTGATGAGATGGGAGGATGGGAGATGGAGGTGTATTATTGTTTGGAAGGGGAATCCCCTTCCATAAAGACTTTAGGTACAGAGTCCTTTTCCGGTTTTGCTTCCCTTCTTTTTTTAATGCCACTGAGAACAAATTGACAGTCACTGGACCTCTGTTGCACCAAAAATCTGCCCAATGAGCTCTGTACCTCGTGTTCCTTTAAGATTTTACTAAAATGGGCCACAACATTGTCATTGTAAAAGTCACCAGCACAGCTTGCAATAGTTGTGTCAGGGTGATTTTCATCCATAAAGGTTTGCACCTTTGTCCACATTGTACAAATGCCCTTAATCGTTGAAGAAGGCAAATTCCTCCATCTCTCTTTCCCCTCCTCTGAAGCAGTTTCCTCAGTTGTTTTCTCTTGCTGTTGCAGATGCTCTTGCACCTCATCAGTGGTTAGTTCTTCATCATCATCCTCCACCAACTCTTCCATATCCTTGCCACTAACCTCCAACCCCAAGGACTTCCCCAATGCCACAATAGATTCCACAACTGGCATAGGCTCCTGAGGGTTAGCCCCAAACCCTTCAAAATCCCTCTCTTGTACACATTGTGGCTACAATTTCCTTTAAGCAGAGTTCAAGGTCCTGTTAGTCACTCCCTCCCAAGCCTTACCTATAAGGTTTATGCAGTTGAGGATACTAAAGTGATCTTTCCAAAAGTCTTTTAGGGTCAATTGAGTGTCTGAGGTCACTTCAAAGCACTTTTGAAACACTACTTTAGTGTACAGTTTTTTGAAATTTGAAATGACCTGTTGATCCATGGGCTGGAGTAGAGGAGTGGTATTAGGAGGCAAGAACTTGCCTTTGAAAAAGCTCAAGTCCCCCACAATTCACTCTGGCAAGTCTGAAGGATGAGCAGGAGCATTGTCTAATACCAGGCAGTACTTGAGGTCCAATTTATTTTCCAGGAGGTAATTTTTCACAGTGGGGCCAAACACATGATAAAACCAGTCATAGAAAATGTCCCTAGTGACCCATGCCTTACTGTTTTCCCTCCACATCACACACAAATTAGCCTTAATGACATTGTTTTTCTTGAACACTCTGGGAGTTTCAGAGTGATACATGAGTAGAGGCTTCACTTTGCAATCCCCACTAGCATTACTACAGAACATTATAGTTACCCTGTCTTTCATAGGCTTGTGTCCTGGCAGTGCTTTTTCCTCCTGTGTAATGTAGGTCCTGTTTGGCATTTTCTTCCAAAACAGGCCTGTTTTGTCACAATTAACCCCTTGACTGTTGCAACCCCAAATCCTGAGGTGTCTCCTGGTGTCGAGAAACTTTTGGAAAAAAAAAAATTATTTTTTATTATGAAATGATAGAGAATCTTTTCCCGATGGTAATGACACCAAAAGAACGACATTTGATGGAAAACTTACGGAATTACACTCTCATGAAGTTAGCGACCTCGGCGATATTTACGAATATTTCACTATTTTCAGCTAATTCCATTGTTCCAGTCGACCAAACTCATAGATTTTTCTTAAGAATTCCATTTGTTATATCAACTGAGTACAAGAAACTGCCCATGTACCGATTTTAACTACCCAATAACGTGGTCAGAAATTTGCAATTTGGCCAATTTCATGCAAATTAAAAAATATGCCAATTTCCAAATAGGGTCCTGAATGAACAATGCAGACATTCTTCACTCAAAAATAACATTTTATTTGTTCATCAGTCACATTTCCTGGCCCTTCTGATATTACTCTTGCTTTCTATTTTGAATTTTTATTCAAACAAAAAATAGAAGATTTACTGTTATGCAGACTACTGCATTACTGTAATAATTGTACAGATAATGTCAACCCATTCATGACTGCATATTAGAATGGCTAGTTGGACATTTATTGGACAATGACATCATTTGTTTACTTTTGAACGTTGGCAAAAATCAAACATTTCCTCTACTTTGAGCTCCATTTCCAGGTTCTTTTCATAGTAAAACCAATCAAAATCACCTCTATTTCTATAATATGTTTTCCATTCTATCAAATGAGACGAAGAAATGAGAATTCAACCATAAATATTATACGAAAATACACCACAAAGTCGGTGTTTTAATCCAAAAACACGGTCGGAGTTTTTTTTTTTCCTCATTGTGCACTGCATGGTGCAGGATTTTTTTTATATGGTGCACACTGACCACACAGACCCATCTCACATGTGGGCCTACCAGCTTTCTCGTGCTTGATTTGAAGCCGCTAGAATTTATGCGTATATATACGTCTTACGAGCCATTGTTTTGGACATATTAATACGCATAAATTCTAGTGGCTTCGAATCAAGCAGGAGAAAGCTGGTAGGTCCACATGTGAGAGAATGGGTCTGTGTGGTCAGTGTGCACCATATAAAAAAATTCTGCAACACGCAGTGCATAATGAAAGAAAAAAAACTCCGACCGTGTTTTTGGATTAAAATGATGACTTTGTGGTGTACAGTGGACCCTCAGCTAACGATATTAATTCGTTCCTCAATGCTCATCGTTAGCTGAAATTATCTTTAGCTGAATTAATTTTCCCCATAAGAAATAATGGAAATCAAATTAATCCATGCAAGACACCCCAAAGTATGAAAAAAAAAAAATTTAGCAGATGAAATATTAATTTTAATACACACAAACTGACACTTACCTTTATTGAAGATCTGGTGATGATTGATGGGATGGGAGGAGGGGAGAGTGTGGAAGTTGTTATTGTTTAGAAGGGGAATCCCCTTCCATTAGAACTTGAGGTATCAAGTCTGGAAATAGGGTTTTAGACATGTAGAACAATCTATCAAAAAAAAGATGAGTTAGGTTTGAGAAGGAGCAGTCTAGTGTAGCTCAGTAGACCTACTGGATTGTTCCTTTGTTCTTATGGCTCACAAAATTGTAATGACACAATTGCAAACAAACCAGGGTATGGATGGAGATATAACTTGCGGCAAGTGAGTCATAAAACTCCAGGTGACGTACCTGCTGGTCTGGAGTTTTATGACTCGCTTGCTGTGAGTTCTTGGGTTACTTTTTAATATTTTAACATTAGAGTTAATAAAATTTATTTTTGACTTGTGTATATAAATTATTGGTTTATACTGGGTATATTGTTGATATGCATGATGTTATTACAGTCATACCCCCCTTTATGTCATTTTTGCCTGCATCATATTCACCTTTATGCCACTTTTCTAGAGTACATTTCAGTTCAGTGAACATCATTATGTTCCAACTTTACATCACTCAGCAATGTCACCTACATCATAATTTTCTTTAATTGTGTTCATTATTCTTTAAAAAAAATGACTAAAATATGTTTTTAGTGTTCTTTATTAATGCTAGTTTTTCATCATTTTGTCATAATTTTAAGGCATTTTTTAAGGCAATATGTCCAGTTTACATAAAAAAAAACTGGGTTACATCACTGCTTATGGAACCAATTAATGACGTAGGGCGGAGTATGACTGTGTTTTGATAATACAAGCTCACTTATTTTTTCACAGACGAGGGTGTCTAGTGCTCGTCTTGATGGCCAGAGGTTGGATATTTTAATGGCGCTCAATTTGGTAGAACAGATGCTCTCTGGGTGTGGCACCAAGGAGCGTCGCCTGGTGATACGTGTGGCACTCTCACTAGCCAATCAAGCCAGAGCTCTGAAGGTATGATACTTAACTAATAGTGACCTCTATGAGGGAGGGAGAGAATATTATAGTTCTGTATTTTGAGAAAGCAAATGTAGAAATGAATCAAGAATAATCATGAAAGAAGATCAGGAAAGTGTAGAATATGTAGCATGAAGGAAAGTACTACTGTCCTCTTATGTGAGTGTGAAATGATCTGCCTTTTGACAGTAGGTTGGTGTAAAGTAACTGTCCAGGGATGTACCATCCTCTTAGTCATTTGTGCCAGACAGAAACCTATTAAATATTTTGCAGTCTGGCAGTATGTTGTCATGCAGCAACCATCTAGGGAGGGACTACATTCCTCTTGTATTAGTATGAAACAGAAGCCTGTTAAATGTTTTGCATTCTGACTAAACCACTGATCTTTACTGTCTGTCTCATTAACATGACTCATGCCACCACCACCTGCTGCCTCACTCACATCATTCATACCCATTGTAACAATACCGTCATCTTCACTATCAGTTCGTGGTGTAGGGCCATGGGATGTACTCCGAGATTTACTCCTTTCCCTTGGAATAACATATGACACACTACCAGAATGCATGCTACATCGTATATACTGCTGCTTCACTGGAGAACATTCACCCTCACTGTCGCTACTAGAACTGCTTTCAGTAGCTTTGAAATGACTATCACCATCACTTTCACTGCTCACATCTGAGTCTTGTACACTGGCAAATAGTTTCCTCTTTCATCCTGGTACAGATGAACGTGAATGAGACTGCCCAACACCACATGTGATAGGTTGTGGGTCATCTGGATTTTCATCACTAATTACGTTATCCTGGGCGCTGCTTTCGGTCACACCCACTCCAAAACCATGAAATTCACATTCACTGTCACTTCCATCACTGTTAGAGCTATCACTTGGGAGCAAAAGACCTCCAATTCGCCGAGGAGTGAGGTACTTCTTACCGCAAGGCATGGTTAAAATGGGCTACCAAGATGGCATTCCCACAATGCACCACTGAGTCCCTGATTTTTTTCACAGGGTACACACCCACCACTCAGACCCATTCTCTCTCATGTAGGCCTACCAGCATCCTCTCACTTTTTTTGAAACCGCTAGAATTTATGTGTGTGAATACGTCAAACATGGTGGCTTGTAAGACGTATATATATGACCGAAACAGTCATACGGTTAGCATCCTTTGGAGAGGGAGCATGGACACTGGTGTCATCCCACAGTTACTAAAAACAGCAGACATTGCCCCATTCCACAAAGGGTGCAGTAAAGCAATGGCGGAGAACTACAGACCGATAGTGCTAAGATCCCATATCATAAAAATCTTTGAAAGGGTCCTAAGAAGCAAGATCGCCACCCATCTAGATACCCATCAGTTACACAACCCAGGGCACCATGGGTTTAGAGCAGGTCGCTCCTGTCTGTCCCAACTACTGGCACTATGACAAGGTCCTAGATGCACTAGAAGACAAGAAGAATGCAAATGTAATATACACAGACTTTGCAAAAGCCTTCAACAAGTTTGACCATGGTGTAATAGGGCACAAAATGCATGCTAAAGGAATGACAGGAAAAGTTGGTAAATGGATATATAATTTCCTTATAAATAGAATGCAAATAGTAGTAGTCAACAGAATAAAGTCTGAGGCAGCTACAGTGAAAAGCTCTGTTCCCTAAGGCACAGTATTCGCGCCCATCTTCTTCCTCATCCTCATATCAGACATAGACAGGGATATAAGCCACATTGCCGTGTCTTCCTTTGCAGATGACACCCAAATCTGCATGACAGTGTCTTCCATTGAAGACACCGCAAGACTCCAGGCGGACATAAACCAAATCTTTCAATGGGCTGCAGAAAACAATATGAAGTTCAATGATGAGAAATTTCAATTACTCTGATATGGTAAATGTGAGGAAATTAAAACTTCATCAGAGTATTAAACAAATTCCAACCACACAATAGAGCGAGAAACTAACATCAAAGACCTGGGAGTGATCAGGTCAAAGGATCTCACCTTCAAGGACCATAACATTGTATCAATTGCATCTGCTAGGAAAATGATAGGATGGATAATGAGAACCTTCAAAACTAGGGATGCCCAGCCCATGATGACACTTTTCACATCGCTTCTTCTGTCTAGGCTGGAATATTGCTGCACACTAACAGCACCTTTCAAGGCAGGTGAAATTGCTGACCTAGAAAATGTACAGAGAACCTTCACTGCATGCACAACTGAGATAAAACACCTCAATTACTGGGAACGCTTGAAGTTCCTGAACCTGTACTCCCTGGAACGCAGGAGGGAGAGATACATGATTATATATACTTCGAAAATCCTAGAGGGACTAGTACCAAACTTGCACACGAAAACCACTCCCTACGAAAGCAAAAGACTCAGCAGGCGATGCAGCATCCCCCCAATGAAAAGCAGGGGTGCCACTAGCACATTGAGACAACACAATAAGTGTCAGGGGCCCAAGATTGTTCAGCTGCCTTCCAGCATACATAAGGGGGATTACCAATAGACCCCTGGCTGTCTTCAGGCAGGCACTGGGCAAGCACCTGAAGTCGGTACCTGACCAGCCAGGCTGTGGTTCGTACGATGGATTGTGTGCAGCCAGCAGCAACAGCCTGGTTGATCAGGCCCTGATCCACCATGAGGCCTGGTCACAGACTGGGCCGTGGGGGCGTTGACCCCCGGAACTCTCTCCAGGTAAACTCCAAGTATACCCATGCTCTCATATCTTGGCCCAGATTTACCGCTCACAGCTTATCTGAGTGAGGTGAGCTCATGGAGTAGTACTACAGCTTGGACCATATCTGAGTGAGGTGAGCTCATGGAGTAGTACTACAGCTTGGACCATATCTGAGTGAGGTGAGCTCATGGAGTAGTACTACAGCTTGGACCATATCTGAGTGAGGTGAGCTCATGGAGTAGTACTACAGCTTGGACTATATCTGAGTGAGGTGAGCTCATGGAGTAGTACTACAGCTTGGACCATATCTGAATGAGGTGAGCTCATGGAGTAGTACTACAGCTTGGACCATATCTGAGTGAGGTGAGCTCATGGAGTAGTACTACAGCTTGGACTATATCTGAGTGAGGTGAGCTCATGGAGTAGTACTACAGCTTGGACCATATCTGAGTGAGGTGAGCTCATGGAGTAGTACTACAGCTTGGACTATATCTGAGTGAGGTGAGCTCATGGAGTAGTACTACAGCTTGGACCATATCTGAGTGAGGTGAGCTCATGGAGTAGTACTACAGCTTGGACTATATCTGAGTGAGGTGAGCTCATGGAGTAGTACTACAGCTTGGACCATATCTGAATGAGGTGAGCTCATGGAGTAGTACTACAGCTTGGACCATATCTGAGTGAGGTGAGCTCATGGAGTAGTACTACAGCTTGGACCATATCTGAGTGAGGTGAGCTCATGGAGTAGTACTACAGCTTGGACCGTATCTGAATGAGGTGAGCTCATGGAGTAGTACTACAGCTTGGACCATATCTGAGTGAGGTGAGCTCATGGAGTAGTACTACAGCTTGGACTATATCTGAGTGAGGTGAGCTCATGGAGTAGTACTACAGCTTGGACCATATCTGAATGAGGTGAGCTCATGGAGTAGTACTACAGCTTGGACCATATCTGAATGAGGTGAGCTCATGGAGTAGTACTACAGCTTGGACTATATCTGAGTGAGGTGAGCTCATGGAGTAGTACTACAGCTTGGACCATATCTGAGTGAGGTGAGCTCATGGAGTAGTACTACAGCTTGGACTATATCTGAGTGAGGTGAGCTCATGGAGTAGTACTACAGCTTGGACCATATCTGAATGAGGTGAGCTCATGGAGTAGTACTACAGCTTGGACCATATCTGAATGAGGTGAGCTCATGGAGTAGTACTACAGCTTGGACCATGGCTTCAAAGCCGTAGAACCATGCGACGGACCCTCAAAGGGTTAAAATAAAGAGGGTATTTTTCTCCATGTAATAGGATTAAAAAAATTTAGGGTCAGTACTTACCGAGATATAAGAACGCAAAGTTGGCACTGGATGCTCATGTGACGGCAGTGAGGAGTCCTGCTGCTTGCAGTGGTGTTGCCGATGTGCCTTTTTCCTCATTTTTTTTATTATATAATTTTTATGTTCTGATAATTACAATTTGTGGCAGTTCTTGTGATTTCATACTCAATCTTTGTTCTGACACTAATATTAGGTACAGTGGACCCTCGGTTATTGGCCGTACTCCATTCCAGATGGCCGGCCGATAACTGAAATGGCCGAAAACCGAATTAATATTTCCCATAGGAATTAATGGAAATACAGTTAATCCGATCCAGACAAAAAAAAAATTTTTTTTTAACAATTATATAAGTTTTACATGCCTTTATTGAAGGCTAATGCTGGCTTCTGGAAGATAGGGAAGAGGAAAGAGGGAGGAGTTAGTGTTTGGAAGGGGAATCCCCCTCCATAAAGACTTTAGGTATCAAAGTCTTCTCTGGGGTTACTTCCCTTCTTTGTCTTTTAATGGTACTAGGACCAGCTTGAGAGTCACTGGACCAATGCCTCACAACAAATTTGTCCATTGAGGTCTGTTTCTGGCGTCTCTCTAAGATTTCCCTGATGTGTAGTAGGGTTTTGTCACTGAACATGTTGCAGATATGGCTTGTTTCAGCTTGGTTAGGGTGGTGATTCTCTACAAAAGCTTGCACCCTAGTCCACATTGCGCACACCTCTTTAATCTGTCATTTACTGCTACAGTACATTCATTACTAACCATAAAATATTTGTAGTCTTAATGTAGGGCAAGAGGTGAGTAGTATTTATTTGTAGGAAGTCAGTGTAGGTAGTGGTAGATGTGGGTACAGTACACGTATGTAGCCCCCCCCCCCCCGGGCTACACTACACAGCCATATTATTACATTACACAGCCATATTATTACCATGTTCACTGAGTTTAATTGTTTCTTACAACTACCTTTAGATGCCATCATAAACAAAGGGAGAAGTAATGAATAATTCATGCCAAGAATTGCAAACCAGTGCATATTAAGGGCGGTTACTGCACCAGTCGCCAGATTCACAGTTTTCTCTAACACTACATCAGAGAAAACGTAATGTTTACTTTCCATCCCAATGGTAGACAGCAACCACCCAGGGAGGTACTACCATCCTGCCAAGTGAGTGTAAAACGAAAGCCTGTAATTGTTTTACATGATGGTAGGTTTGCTGGTGTCTTTTGTCTGTCTCATAAATATGCAAGATTACAGGTACATCTTGCTACTTCTACCTACACTTAGGTAACACTACCAGGGCCAGATTAAGAAGTCTCTGGGCCCTAGGCTATTCAGATTGGCGGGGCACCTTTGAGTTACGAGTAAGCGAAGCGACCCCTTCCAGCTTGGGGGTTGGGGGTCGGTGTGAGCCTGTTTAAGGTCTAATTAAATACATTCTGGCTATTTAGATTAAATTTAATAGGGAAAGTACATCAAGACAACCAAAACCATTTACCAACAGCCATTATAACTATCTTGTTAAATCATGCATTTTAAAGAGAATAAACTCAAGACAGCATAGTATTACTAGATTAGGCTATTAAAGTAGTGACATCATGTACCTGTTATATTCAGCATAACCACTACAGCACTATTATTCCCTTTATAAATCACTGACCATTATTGTTATCATTGCATCATGCATAAGACTATCAAATCATATAAACTCAAGAAAGTAAAGAATTGTTTATATTCACAGGCACTTCTTAAATAAACTTTTTTCTGGATTTCATATTGGCAAAATAATCATTTATATTCTGAAAATCAATATTTCTTGTTAGATCAGACTCAGTGGTCAACAAGGCTAGGTTACACAATTTGTCTTGGCTCATTGTTGAACGGAGCTGGTTTTTCACTCTTTTCAAAACAGAAAATGAACGTTCTCCTTCACAGTTAGTAGCTGGAAGTGTTAGGTAAAGGCGATACACTATGTCAACATTAGGGAAGGTTTCTGAGATATCTGCATCTCTTAAATGTTTCAAAGCAGCTGAGGGCACACATTTTTCAGGTGCAGCTTTAATCTGATTCATATACCCAGAAAAATGAACTATTTCTTCAACAAATGTGTCCTGAACATCTGCTGAAAGGTGTTGTTGCAACTTTAATGCAGCTTCTCTCAATTCTGCATCTGGCATAGTAGTAATTTTGAACAGTAATCCAAACATTTGGGGGCCGCGGGGCCCCCAAATGCGCAGGGCCCTAGGCAAATGCCTAGTTTGCCTATGCGGTAATCCGGCCCTGAACACTACACACACATGTACATGTTTATTTATTCACACAGAGGCGTCGCTAGAGTTGGTGTCACCCGGGGCGGAATCTTTGGTGTCACCCGGGGCAGCATCTTTGGTGTCACCCCCATGAAATTCAAGGGTGGGAGGATGGGGGGGGAAGTAAACTCCAGTTATGTCACTACTGCATGACCAGTGACAAATGTTTAACAATAAGAATGTTTAAGGGCCATAAACTGAATAGGAGAATACTTCTCAACTTTATTAATGATAAAATAAAATGTCGTAGTAATATTGAGGAAACAAACTCGAATACCACTTTGAGTACAGGAAACAGATCCTACATTTATTCATATTCAACAATGCAAAAAAAAAAAAAAAAAAAAACGAAGAAAAAATGAAGAAAAACATTGCAGTATCTGGAGTTTATCTGGAGTTAGTTCCGGGGGTCAACGCCCCCGCGGCCCGGTCTGTGACCATGCCTCCTTAGGTCAGTGTCCCAGGATGCGACCCACACCAGTCGACTAACACCCAGGTACCCATTTTACTGATGGGGAACATAGACAACAGGTGGAAAGAAACACGTCCAATGTTTCTACTCTGGCTGGGAATCGAACCCAGGCCCTCACCGTGTGAAGCGAGAGCGTTAACCACCAGGCCACTAGTTCCTATTTGAACGTGAGTAGAGGTAACATCTCAGTGAGTCTGATCTTACATTTCCTTGCCTTCAATCCTGCAAAATCAATTATCACATCATCAAAATCAATGATTTTCCCTATTTAGGCTTCTTCGTACTCTGTAATCATATAATAAGCTATATAGAAATGAAGGATTCTTCTCTTATGTTGGTGCAGCACTGTTTTGGGCATTAGTGTCACCTTTAAAGGCTTTATGGTGTCACCCCCTAAATGGTGTCACCCGGGGTGTCCCGCTCCCCCTGCCCCCCCTCCTTACAATGCCTCTGTATACACACTCACCTGAGTTTTCTTTGATTTTATCTTAATAGTTCTTGGTCTTATTACTTTTCCTTTTATATCCATGGGGAAGTGGAATAAGAATCTTTCCTCCGCAAGCCATGTGTGTTGTAAAAGTCAACTAAAACGCCGGGAACAATGGGCTAGTAACCCCTTTTCCTGTAATAATTACTAAAAAGAATAAGATGAAGAAAATTGTCAAAGTGGGAAGTCTGAATGTGCATCGATGTTGTGCAAATGAAAAGAAAGAGATGTTTGTGAATGTTATGAATGAGAAGAAGCTGGATGTCCTGCCTTTAAGTGAAGCAAAGCTGAAGGGAGTGGGAGAGTTTCAGTGGAGAGGAATAAATGGGATTAGGTCAGGGGTTTCAGATAGAGTTAGAGCTAAAGGAGGAGTAGCAATAATGTTGAAGGATAAGATATGGCAGGAAAAGAGGGACAATAAATGTATTAATTCAAGGATTATGTGGAGTAAAATAAAGGTTGGATGTGAAAAGTGGGTTATAGTAAGCATATATGCACCTGGAGAAGAGAGAAGTGTAGAGGAGAGAGAGAGATTTTGGGAAATGTTGAGTGAATGCATGGGGAGTTTTGAAACAAGTGTGAGAGTACTTGTAGTTGGGGATTTCAGTGCTAAAGTGGGTAAAAATGTGGAGGGAGTAGTAGGTAAATTTGAGGTGCCAGGGGTAAATGAAAATGGGGAGCCTTTAATTGAGCTAAGTGTAGAAAGAGGTTTGGTAATAAGTAATACATATTTTATGATGAGGATAAATAAATATACAAGGTATGATATAGCATGAAATGAAAGTAGTTTGTTAGATTATGTATTGGTGGATAAAAGGTTGATGGGTAGGCTCCAGGATGTACACGTTTATAGAGGGGCAACTGATATATCGGATCATTATTTAGTTGTAGCTACAGTTAGAGTAAGAGGTAGATGGGAAAAGAGGAAAATGGCAACAACAAGTAAGAGGGAGGTGAAAGTGTATAAACTAAGGGAGGAGGTAGTTCGGGTGAGATAGAAGCAACTATGGGCAGAAAGGTGGGCTGGTGCAAGTATGAGTACTGGGGGGGGGGGATTGAAGGGGGTTGGAATAGTTTTAGAAATGCAGTATTAGAATGTGGGGCAGACATTTGTGGTTATAGGAGGGTGGGTGCAGGAGGAAAGAGGAGTGATTTGTGGAATAATGAAGTAAAGGGTGTGACAAAAGAGAAAAAGTTAGCTTATGAGAGGTTTTACAAAGCAGAAGTGTTATAAGAAGAGTAGAGTATATGGAGAGTAAAAGAAAGGTGAAGAGAGTGGTGAGAGAGTGCTAAAGGAGAGCAGATGATAGAGTGGGAGAGGCACTGTCAAGAAATTTTAATGAAAATAGGAACAAATTTTGGAGTGAGTTAAACAAGTTAAGAAAGCCTAGGGAACGAATGGATTTGTCAGTTAAAAACAGAGTAGGGGAGTTAGTAGATGGGGAGATGGAGGTTTTGGGTAGATGGCGAGAATATTTTGAGGAACTTTTAAATATCTACGAAGAAAGGGAGGTGGTAATTTCATGCACTGGCCATGGAGGTATACCATCTTTTAGGAGTGAAGAAGAGCAGGATGTGAGTGTGAGGGAGGTGTGTGAGGCATTACGTAGAATGAAAGGGGGTAAAGCAGCTGGAACTGACGGGATCATGACAGAAATGTTAAAAGCAGGGGGGGATATAGTGTTGGAGTGGTTGGTATCTTTGTTTAATAAATGTATGAAAGAGGGGAAGGTACCTAGGGATTGGCAGAGAGCATGTATAGTCCCTTTATTTAAAGGGAAGGGGGACAAAAGAAATTATAAAAATTATAGAGGAATAAGTTTACTGAGTATACCAGGAAAAGTGTACAGTAGGGTTATTATTGAAAGAATTAGAGGTAAGACAGAATGTAGGATTGTGGATGAGCAAGGAGGTTTCAGAGTGGGTAGGGGATGTGTAGATCAAGTGTTTACATCGAAGCATATATGTGAACAGTATTTAGATAAAGGTAGGGAAGTTTTTATTGCATTTATGGATTTAGAAAAGGCATATGATAGAGTGGATAGGGGAGCAATGTGGCAGATGTTGCAAGTATATGGAATAGGTGGTAAGTTACTAAATGCTGTAAAGAGTTTTTATGAGGATAGTGAGGCTCAGGTTAGGGTGTGTAGAAGAGAGGGAGACTACTTCCCTGTAAAAGTAGGTCTTAGACAGGGATGTGTAATGTCACCATGGTTGTTTAATATATTTATAAATGGGGTTGTAAAAGAAATAAATACTAGGGTGTTCAGGAGAGGGGTGGGATTAAATTATGGTGAATCAAATACAAAATGGGAATTGACACAGTTGGTTTTTGCTGATGATACTGTGCTTGTGGGATATTCTAAAGAAAAATTTCTAAGGTTAGTGGACGAGTTTGGGAGTGTGTGTAAAGATAGAAAGTTAAAAGTGAACATAGAAAAGAGTAAGGTGATGAGGGTATCAAGTGATTTAGATAAAGAAAAATTGGATATCAAATTGGGGAGGAGTATGGAAGAAGTGAATGTTTTCAGATACGTGGGAGTTGACGTGTTGGCGGATGGATTTATAAAGGATGAGGTTAATTATAGAATTGATGAGAGAAAAAACGTGAGTGGTGCATTGAGGTATATGTGGAGGCAAAAAACATTATCATTGGCAGTAAAGAAGGAAATATATGAAAGTATAATAGTATCAACACACTTCTATGGGTGTGAAGCTTGGGTTGTGAATGCTGCAGCGAGGAGGCGGTTGGATGCAGTGGAGGTGTCCTGTCTAAGGGCAATGTGTGGTGTAAATATTATGCAGAAAATTCGGAGTGTGGAAATTAGGAGGTGTGGAGTTAATGAAAGTATTAGTCAGAGGGCTGAAGAGGGGTTGTTGAGGTGGTTTGATCATTTAGAGAGAAGGATCAAAGTAGAATGACATGGAGAGCGTATAAATCTGTAGGGGAAGGAAGGTGGGGTAGGGGTCGTCCTCGAAAAGGTTGGAAGGATGGGGTAAGGGAGGTTTTGTGGGTGAGGGGCTTTGACTTCCAGCAGGCGTGCATGAGCGTGTTTAGTAGGAGTAAATGGAGACGAATGGTATTTGGGACCTGATGATCTGTTGGAGTGTGAGCAGGGTAATATTTAGTGAAGGGATTCAGGAAACCGGTTATTTTTATATAGCTAGACTTGAGTCCTGGAAATGGGAAGTACAGTGCCTGCACTCTGAAGGAGGGGTTCGTGATATTGGCAGTTTGGAGGGATATGTTGTGTGTCTTAAACGTATATGCTCCTAAACTGTTGTGTTCTGAGCACCTCTGCAAAAACAGTGATTATGTGTGAGTGAGATGAAGGTGTTGAATGATGATGAAAGTATTTTCTTTTGGGGGAATTTCTTTTTGTGTCACCCTGCCTCGGTGGGAGACGGCCGACTTGTTAAAAAAAAAAAAAGTTTATATGCTACATGATATGTAACATGTTTCTTATATAATTTTTGAAGAAAATATCGTAGATGCATTAATGAAAATGTCTATATTAACATAAAATAAGACATTTAATGTGCCAAAGAGTGATTATTAAATTATTGTTTTTTGTTATTAACACACTGGCCGATTCCCACCAAGGCAGGGTGACGCAAAACAGAAAAAACTCTCACCATCATTCACTCCTTCACTGTCTTGCCAGAAGGGTGCTTTACACTACAGTTTTTAAACTGCAACATTAACACCCCTCCTTCAGAGTGCAGGCACTGTACTTCCCATCTCCAGGACTCAAGTCCGGCCTGCCGGTTTCCCTGAATCCCTTCATAAATATTATTTTGCTCACACTCCAACAGCACGTCAAGTATTAAAAACCATTTGTCTCCATTCACTCCTATCAAACACGCTCACGCAAGCCCGCTAGAAGTCCAAGCCCCTCGCACACAAAACCTCCTTTACCCCCTCCCTCCAACCTTTCCTAGGCCGACCCCTACCCCGCCTTCCTTCCACCACAGACTGATACAATCTTGAAGTCATTCTGTTTTGCTCCATTTTCTCTACATGTCCGAACCACCTCAACAACCCTTCCTCAGCCCTCTGGACATCAGTTTTCGCAATCCCGCACCTCCTCCTAACTTTCAAACTACAAATTCTCTGCATTATATTCACACCACACCTTGCCCTCAGACATGACATCTCCACTGCCTCCAGCCTTCTCTTCGCTGCAACATTCATCACCCATGCTTCACACCCATATAAGAGAGTTGGTAAAACTATACTCTCATACATTCCCCTCTTTGCCTCCAAGGACAAAGTTCTTTGTCTTCACAGTCTCCTAAGTGCTCCGCTCACCCTTTTCCCCTCATCAATTCTATGATTCACCTCATCTTCCATAGACCCATCTGCTGACACGTCCACTCCCAAATATCTGAATACATTCACCTCCTCCATACTCTCTCCCTCCAATCTGATATCCAATCTTTCATCACCTAATCTTTTTGTTATCCTCATAACCTTACTCTTTCCTGCATTCACTTCTAATTTTCTTCTTTTACATACCCTACCAAATTCATCCACCAACCTCTGCAACTTCTCTTCAGAATCTCCCAAGAGCACAGTGTCATCAGCAAAGAGCAGCTGTGACAACTCCCACTTTGTGTGTGATTCTTTATCTTTTAACTCCACGCCTCTTGCCAAGACCCTCGCATTTACTTCTCTTACAACCCCATCTATAAATATATTAAACAACCACGGTGACATCACACATCCTTGTCTAAGGCCTACTTTTACTGGGAAATAATCTCCCTTTTTCTTACGTACTCTAACTTGAGCCTCACTATCCTCGTAAAAACTCTTCACTGCTTTCAGTAACCTACCTCCTACACCATACACTTGCAACATCTGCCACATTGCCCCCCTATCCACCCTGTCATACGCCTTTTCCAAATCCATAAATGCCACAAAGACCTCTTTAGCCTTATCTAAATACTGTTCACTTATATGTTTCACTGTAAACACCTGGTCCACACACCCCCTACCTTTCCTAAAGCCTCCTTGTTCATCTGCTATCCTATTCTCCGTCTTACTCTTAATTCTTTCAATAATAACTCAACCATACACTTTACCAGTATACTCAACAGGGCCGGCAGGCTGGCGTGCCTACCGAGAGGCCTGGCTACAGAGGGCAGCACCTGAGTGGCGCAAAATATGAACTAAGCTGGCAGACAGCATGGGCTGTCTGTGCAGACAGTACAGGCTGTCTACACTGTGAACCGAGCTGGGAGAGGTGGTGGGACTGGCGGGGGATGGCCGAGGGTGGTTGGGGTGGTGGGGGATGGCGGTAGGTCTCCCCTGTTGACTCAATAGTGTAACCCACAGTTCATCCTGCCCCGCAGGCGACCGAGCGCTCAAAATTTTTTCCCTTCCCGCAACCGTGTTAAATTAATTTTAACCCTTAAACGGTCCAAACAAATCGACGTTCAAATCCATAGTGCCCTAAAAGTAGATCTACGTTTTTTTACATATTTTCAAAAATAACAAAAAAAAAAATGTAGATAAAAGTTTACGTATTTTGCACATTTTTAAATGTAAAACAAGAAAGAAGATCTACATTTTTTTACATACTTTCAAATGTTGAAAAAACGTATATATACGTTTGGACCATTTAAGGGATAAGAAGTGTTAAACAAAAATATGTCGCAATTCTTCAGTCATGCTATAACCAAAACGTGCCAGACAAAACCGTGTTAAACGATGGTCTACTGTACATAGGAGAAACTTATGACGATGTTTAGGTCCTACTTGGACTATTAACCCTTTGAGGGCCAACAGGTCCTCTCAGAGACTCGTTCTCAGGGTCGGCCAAGTTTCAAAAAAAAAAAAAATTATTTTTTCTTATGAAAAAATAGAGTTTTTTTCTTTTTAATATTATAGGCTAAACAAAAAATTTTTACCATCAATATTCCCGGTATGTAGGCAGAAGTTGAGGGAAAAGGGGGACAATGGGGGAAAACATCGCCGACGCCGTCCCCTTTTCTTTTTTTTTACTTTCTTAAACTGATTTCAAATTTTTTTTTAATTTTTTTTTTTTTCCAAGTAACTTTTAGGGCCCTGTGAACCAACATGATCTATTTTGTAATTTTTTTCTTTTTCAATACTACACAAAAAGGGCGTAAACACTTTTTGTCATTGTTTTCTTTATAAAAAAATTTTACACAAAAAAACGATATGAAAGTTTTTATTACTATTTTTCTTATTTTTTAACACATATACAAAAACAGGGAAGTTTCTGGAAGTTCTGCAGCCTGTGGAAGTCCTTTAAAAAATGGTTCTCCCAAAATGGTTTTTTACACTCCCCACAATAAAAAAGATGTCTCTGCTTGTTGCGGGCTTTTTTTGTATTTGCACAGATGAACCCTTTCTACCTTTTTCTTGAAAGCAGTACAGGCAGTTTTTTCCAGGAAGTGATCACCCTGCTTTAGACGAAAGGTGTTGTTGATAATTTTGGGGGGTGGGGTATTGCAGGGGCTGTTCCTTGGTACTTTAATACTATTTATCTGATCAGACAAAAAGAATTCGCTATTTGGTTTGTTTTGGTCCCAAACTTTTACATTTATAAGCATTTACCATGGGAAAAGTCCAGAAGAGGAAAAAGAGTTTTATTACCACTTTTAACTCTTGCGAAGCAATCAGCAAACCCCGTCGCATGTCAATTTGTCCACTGAATGCATATTGAAAGTGTAATCAATCACACTGCAGGTTTTAGAAAGGGTTTATTTCCTTCCCCATGCTGCCCCCATGTTGCCTTTTTATTGGGGGAACTGATACAACAGGTGACATTCGTTTGAGCCACTGAAAAGCCCCTGATGTCATTGGCGCAAACGCCTAACACCCCCCTCTACAGTGCCACGTCAAACCTGGGCATAGTTTCCCATTTTGCACGCACTGTGCCACACAAGCTGTCATGTTCACTCGCAAAAAATCACTGAGTAAGGGGCTTGTGTACCAGTTATCAGTATATAATATATGCCCCTTACCAAGGTATGGTTCTATCATTGTTCTAACCACATCACCAGACATCCCCAAAATAACTTCCTGGTATTTTGCAATGTATAACTTCCAGTGTACACAATAATATCCAATACCAGACCACTGTAACAACCACAAAGCACAAACAACTTTATACCAAACCATTTCCTCTTGCTTGGTATGTACTGCTTGAAAGAGAGTCTTCCTTTGAAGAGAATCAAAGACTCGTCAATTACAAGCTTCCTGAAGGGATAAAAAATACATATTGAATTTCTCTTTCAGATACCAAACACATGCCAATCTTTATAACCCTGTCGTTTCTGTCAGGCCTGGTTTTGTCTGGGGAAGTGAAGCTACGTAACATTAGCACAAATCGATTCACTGGCATTTTATCACTGAAACCTGGGGTTGCAATCAGGCGGTCTGTTGGGCCCCGTATGATTTCACTTTGTGCTTTATACACATGTGGCATAAGCAAATTTTTGTGGCAAAGAAAAGATACATCTCGCCACAGTTGCCTCCTTCCACTGATGTAGACATGATTTTTGGGGAGAGTATTGTGTTTTGCCCTGGTGTACTCATAGTATGTGTTGCTTTCCATGACAATACTTTCGATAAGGGGTTCGTTTAAAGAATAACTCGAAAAAATTCCAGTTCAGTGGCATTGTTCCCAAGTGTACAAGATGGCCGTATTCCACTTTGGCTGTCATCAAACTAGTGGGCATTTGGAACAAAATTGACAGCTTCCTGCCAATCCCAGGTGCGGTCTGCTGGTGGGTACTGGACAATGACAGGTGGTTGTGGTTGTGGAGGTTGTGGTTGTGGAAGTTGTGGTTGTGGAGGCTGGTGTGGTGGGTGGGTGGGGGATGGTGGCCTTTGTTGTAGATCAGCTGAGGCAGCAGCATGGGTGGCAGCATGGCCCACTGCTGGTGCCTCACGGCCGTCACCACCACTACCATCACCATGCACATTTTCCTTCCCAATTGCAACACTATCATCATCATTTTCACTGTCTGTTCCTGTTGTACAGCCACGGGATGTACTCCAAGATGTACTCCTTCCCCTTGGAATAGCATATGGCACACTACCAGAGAGCATATATCATCGTATATACTGACGCTTCACTGGGGAATATTCCACTTCACTGGAACTGTTTTCAAGAGCTTGTAGTACATAATCACTATTACTATCATCACCAATGCTCACATCTGAGTCTGGGATTTGGGAAAATAGGAGTTTCCTCTTTAATTCTGGTACAGCTGAACGTGAAGAAGACGGCCCAGCACCAGAGGTGGAAGGCTGAGGGTCGTCTGGGTTTTCCTCACTATTACCGATATTATGGTCATTAGTTTTGGTCAAAACCTCACCAAAACCTTGAAACTCATCTTCAGTGGCACTTCCATCTGTATTAGAACTGTCACTGGGGAACGAAAGTGTCCCAATTCTCCGAGGAGTGAGGAACTTCTTACCGCGAGGCATGGTATACATTGTGTACTAAGATGGCGTTCCCACAATGCGCCACTGGGTCCCAGATTTTTTTCTACCACGCACACCGACCACACAGACCCATTCTCTCACATCTAGGCCTACCAGCCTTTTCCCGCGAGATTTGACGGTGCTAGAATTTATGCGTACTAGTTCGTCAAAAAACCCTGCGCATAAGCCATACTAGTACGTCCGAAACCCACAAACGGTTAACTAGTCACACACTGTGTGAGACTAGTTAATGGTCAAAGTCAGATTGAAACATCATCATAAGTTATTTTTTCTATTTGTGGGTTATTTGTGTACAGTAGACCTTTAACCCTTTTGGGGTCGGCAGGTCCTCTCAAAGACTTGTTCTCAGGGTCGGCTAAATTTCAAAAAAAAAAATTATTTTTTCTTATTAAAAGATAGAGAATCTTTTCCCGACCATAATGACACCAAAAATATGATATTTGATGGAAATTATGCTCTCGCGAAGTTAGCGGTCTCAATGATGTTTACGCATCTGCGATTTTCCCCACTTTGAGCCCTATTTTCGGCCAATTCCAGTGTACTAGTCGACAAAATCATAACTATTTCGCTAGAATTCTGTTTTTTCTATCGAATGAGTACAAGAAACCATCCATTTACCGATTTCAACTATCCAATAAAGTGGTCAGAATTTAGCAATTTTGCCAATATCACTCAAATTTCAAAAAATGCCAATTTCTGAATAGAGTCCAGAATTTGTAGATGAATGGTTCAGAGAACCGACATGTTGATAAATTAGACACATGTGCAACTCTTGGGTATCTTTATTGAGGAAATGTTTCGCCACACAGTGGCTTCATCAGTCCATACAAAGGAGAATCTTGAAGAACAGGAGTAGAATGAGGTAATCAGTCCCTCAACCTTGAGTCGATGTGTTCAGTCCATCAATCTTGAATAGAATACGGCATACGTGCGGAGAAGGAGCTTATAAACCGTTGGCAGGAGAGGTGCAGCAGTCATAGGTGGTGTCACATTTGTTCAATGTGGAAGTAGGTCGTGCCCAAGAATTAGGCAAGCGAAGAATTCCCAGGTATTAAGATCCCAAGAAGTTGCAGTGTCTGTCAGGTTTGTAGATGAATGGTTCAGAGAACTGACATGTTGATAAATTAGACACATGTGCAACTCTTGGGTATCTTTATTGAGGAAACGTTTCGCCACACAGTGGCTTCATCAGTCCATACAAAGGAGAATCTTGAAGAACAGGAGTAGAATGAGGTAATCAGTCCCTCAACCTTGAGTCAATGTGTTCAGTCCATCAATCTTGAATAGAATACGGCATACGTGCAGAGAAGGAGCTTATAAACCTTTGGCAGGAGAGGTGCAGCAGTCATAGGTGGTGTCACATTTGTTCAGTGTGGAAGTAGGTCGTGCCCAAGAATTAGGCAAGCGAAGAATTCCCAAGTATTAATATCCCAAGAAGTTGCTAAATAAGCCACCATGGGCCCAAAGAAAGCTTCTAGTGCCAACCCTGTGGTAAAAAGGGTGATAAATACTATCGTACCACAGTCAGCTGCTGCTGCACCACAGCTGCTGCTGCTGCTCCACAGCTGCTGCTGCTGCACCACAGCTGCAGCTGCACCATGGTCAGCTGTTGCTGCACCCAGCTGCTGCTGCACCATGGTCAGCTGCACCACAGCTGTTGTTGTTGCTGCACCACCATCAGCTGTATTACTCGAAGATGTGGAGAGAGTGTTGGTGTGGCTTAACGTGAAACAATTACCGAGAAACAATTAACCCCGGAGGGTTAGCCACCCAGGATAACCCAAGAAAGTCAGTGCATCATCGAGGACTCTAACTTATTTCCATTGGGGTCCTTAATCTTGTCTCCCAGGATGCAACCCAAACCAGTCGACTAACACCCAGATGAACAGGGAAAAATGCCTGGAACTAGTGCTCATATTGGTGAATTTAAAGCCAGCAAAGGTTGGTTTGAGAGATTTAAGAATCGTAGTAACATACACAGTGTGATAAGGCCTGTTCTGGAAGAAAATGCCAAACAGGACCTACAGTACTCAGGAGGAAAAGGCACTCCCAGGACACAGTGTCTCATCAGTCATTGCTGCATCTTCAATAAAGGTAAGTGTCATTTATTCTTCATTTAGTAGAGTAGTACATGCACAATATAAACTGTGCATGTACTACTCTACTATTGTGCATGTATCCTTCTCTTTGTGTGTAGGAAAATGTATATTTCATGTGGTAAAAATTTTTTTTCATACTTTTGGGTGTCTTGCACGGATTAATTTGATTTCCATTATTTCTTATGGGGAAAATTCATTCGCATAACGATAATTTCGCATAACAATGAGCTCTCACGAACGGATTAATATCGTTATGCGGGGGTCCACTGTACAGTGCAAAGTCGCTGTTTTAATCCAAAAACATTGTCAAAGTTTTTTTTTATTATTATGCACTGTGTGCTGCAGGATGTTTTTTTTATACTGTGCACACTGACCACATAGACCCATTCTTTCATATGTAGGTCTACCAGCTTTCTCTCA